>MU712397.1:0-50306 GCA_026770625.1 Nicotiana glauca
CTTTAATTGGAAAAACTCCCCGTTCGCCCGTTCTTACCCCTCGGGGTCGGGGCGAGCCGAAAGGAGGTGTGACATGCAGCACGACATCACCTTTCGTGCTTTAACACTCTTTCCTCACAATAAGCAAACAATGCACGACATCACCCTTCGTGTTTTAACATTCTTCCTCACCCAAAGAACAATCACAAACAAGGGGCAAGGGAATTAAAAAATTTATAATATAAATCCCGACAAGGGAACACAATTAAACAATTAATCCCAGCAAGGGCATAACATCAACAATCTCAACATCCCGGCTAGGGAACAATTTAATAACTCATCCTCTTCTTTCACTTTCATTTCATATCTTACTTTACCACTTGAGCCAATGCTCCAAAGGGTCCAATTATTCCGTATACTTTCACAAACTTTTCTCAATAATTAAGAATTATTACTAACAATTAAAAATCATCACCAAGGCATTAGAATATAACGAATTCAAAATATTCACAATTTAAAGACCCACGGTCATGCTAGACACCAACAGGTAGATACTCGTCACCAGGCCTACACATCGTACTCGACAAATACCACATAACAATTAAGACTCAACTCCTAATCCTTCAAGCTATGGTTAAACCAAACACTTACCTCAAACTTTCACGAACAAATCAATCCTCAACAACCGCTTTCTCTCTCGAATTCGGCTCCAAATCAATCAAATCTATGCAATAATGACGTCATAACATCAATAAATGCTAAACAAATCAAACCCAACGCCTAATTATAGATTTCCAAACTTTCTTCCCAAAATCCCAAAAATTGCCCCCGGCCCGCTTGGTCAAAACACGAGGTTCGGACCAAAATCAAGTCCCCCATTCACCCACGAGCCCGAATATATAATTTGTTTTCAAATTCGCCCCCAAAATGAGGTCTAAATCAAGAAAAATCAAAAAGCCCTAACTCTACCCATTTCCCCCAATTTCTACCCTAAATTACAGGTTTTAGGCCTAGGAATTCAATAGATATTGATAGAAAATGAAGAAAATGAGTTAAAATTTACTAACCCATGAAGTTGTGGTGAAGAAATGCTTCAATGGATGCCTAAGGACCTTGGAGAAGAAATAGCTCGTGAAAACTTAAGAAAATCCCGCCACCGTTCTATTTTGGAATTAAAAATATAACTGAGCGAAATTGTCCTTCGCATTCGCGACAGGCTGGTCGCGTTCGCGAAGGGTAGCACTGACAAGCCATCGCAATCGCGAGACGTGTATCGCGAATGCAAAGAAGGAAATACTGGGGTCCAAAAATTTGGTCTATGCGAACGCATGGGACTTCACACGAACACGATGAAGAAGTTCCGGTAAGCTACGCGATCGCGAGGGTACGAATGCGAACGCGAAGAGGAAACAAGGCCAAGTCCCCTAGGTCCAAATAACTCTATGCGATTGGGTGCGAACGCGATGAAGAAAAAAACTTAGAGCTTCACGAACGCGGAAGAGGCGTCGCGAACTCGAAGAACAAATGGGCCTGCAACTGCTGAAGCCAAAATCTGCAATTCTCCTAAGTTCAAAATCACTCCGAAACATTTCCGAGCCCTCAGGGCTCCTAACCAAACACATGCACTAACTCAACAGCATCCTACAAACTTAACCGTGCGATCAAATCGCCAAAATAACATCAAAAATAATGAATCAAACCTCAAAATCACTAGTTTTTCCTCAAACTTCATTAACTTTCAATTTTAGAAATTTAAGTCCAAAATATGTCAAATGACGTCCGATTCCAACCAAACTTTATATAAACATCTTAAATCACATATAAGACCTGTACCAGGCGCCGGAACTAAAATACGGTCCCGATACCAATACGTTCTAATAAATTTTCATTTCAATTTTCCTTAATAATTTTAGAAAAATAATTTTACTCAAAAATTTATTTCTTGGGCTTGGGACCTCGGAATTCGATTCCGAGCATACGCCCAAGTCCCATATTTCCCTCCGGGACCGTCAAATCACGGGTCCGGGTCCGTTTACCCAAAATATTGATCGAAGTCAAATTTATTCATTTTAATATTAAAACTTAGCATTTTTTACACAAATTTCACATTTATGTTTTCCGGCTACGCGCTCAAACTGTGCACATAAATCGAGGTGACTATAAACGAGGTCTTCAAATCCTCGAAAGTACAGAATGGGTAAGAAAATAGGTGATGACCCTTTGGGTCGTCACACATGCGAGATCGCAGGTGCGGGTATTGAGTCGCAGATGCGGAAGGGGGCGGATAAGTGAAAACTACAGATGCGGTTGATTTGACTACCGAAGTGGTCCTGCATATGCGTGTAAATGGGCCGCGGGTATGAGATACCTGTGCGGAAGGTATTTAAGGATCCCTTTGCGAATTTTTGGGTGTTCTTTACCATTTCTATCTGAATTTTGGAGATTATTGGGGGTTTTGAAGAGTGAGTCAAGGAGATACTCATTGAGGTAGGTTATTTTAGTTTAATACTTGTAATTATGGTAAATTTCTATGGTGTAAGCATGATTAATGAAAATTAGAGATGAAATTGAGGGGATTACATCTTGATATTGGAGAGTTTAATTTGAGGATTTTAGGGGCCATTTGACGTCGGATTTTGATGATTTTGGTATGTATAGACTCGCGAGTGAAAGGAGTTTCTAGTTTTGTGTTTTTGTCAGATTTCGATATATGGTCCCGGGGGACAGGTTTGGATGAATTTTGGAATATTGGTGTCACGACCCAAATCCCGAACCTGGTCGTGATGACACTTCTCGTGAAGACAAGACCAGACAGTCAACCCAATTCATCCCTTTAAAATGATTATTTAACACAATTATAGTACAACATGGTTTAATAATACTAAATAGCGGAAGTATAGATAAAAATATGGAAATCCAACCCAATAAAGCCCTAACCGGGGTGTCACAAGCAACTAAGAAATCCTGACACAAGTCTACTAAATACAAAATTGGATACAATAGTTCGAATAACATGGAAATAATAATATAAAGGAGTCACGGGGCTACGGACGCCAACAACTACCTCGTAGTCTCCGAAACACCGCTTGGACTGAAAGGATCAGCTTTTAGGAAATGGAAATCTGCTATGCCTGAATCTGCACACACGGTGCAGGGAGTAATGTGAATACTTCGACCCAGTGAATAATAAATATAAATAATGGTTGAAAGCAAGAAAACACGTCAAGGCATACAACATTCTATATAGAAGCAGTGAAATTACTTAAAATCAGTAAATCAGTGAAGTATCAAATGAAATCTCTTTCAAAACCAGTAAACAGGTAATTTGGCAGTAAATAACTAGTAGAAATCTGCCCCTCGGGCTCAATATCAAAATTACAAGTAAAAATCTGCCCCTCGGGCTCATTATCAAAATAACAAGTAGAAATCTGCCCTTGGGGCTCAGTATCAGCCCCTCGGGCTCAGCATCAATCACTCAGCATAGTATCAGCCCCTCGGGCTCACTCTTAGAACAATATCATATAGTAACCACTGCGGCGTGCATCCCGATCCATTTAACATCGACGGTGCTCACTGGGGGTGCGTAGGGGCTCCTACAGCCCAAGCGCAATAATAACATAAGGCCTGAAAGCCTTCTCACATCACTCACAAGGCCTGAAAGCCTCCTCACATCACTCACAAGGCCTGAAAGCCTCCTCACATCACTCACAAGGCCTAAAAGCCTCCTCACACCACTCACAAGGCCTGGAAGCCTCCTCACATCACTCAAGACACTACGTGGCATAATTAGTATCTCAAACCCTTGGCCTCATATCACTCAGCATATCCTCACATATGGCCCCCGGCCTTACTCAGTACAGCAATCATCATAAGCCCTTCGAGCATTTGTAAAACAGTGGTTCTCAGCCCAAAATATCATTTAAGTTTCAAATATGTATATAAGCGGCTGAGTTTATAAAACCATAAATATCAACAGGACTGAGTTTAAATATAAGTCAAAACAGTGAGGAGATAGTGATAAAAATCCTCGAAGAGTTCAAATAATTGGCACAAACCCAAAATATGGCAATCAGCCCAAATCATGATGATAACAAACAAATTTCAGTCAAATAAGCGGTAAAATCATCAATCAGGATGGACTAAGTCACAATCCCCAATGGTGCTCTACCCCACGCTCGCTATCCATCGTGCAAGTCGCCTCAACTTAGCACTACTATGTGCAATCCGGGGTTTCAAACCCTCAGACTATCATTTACAATCATTACTCACCTCGAACCGGCTATTTCTTTAACTCCGACGCCTTTTCCCCTCGAATTGGCCTCCACGTGCGTCGAATCTATCCAAAATTAGAGCAAATATGTCATAATATGTTATGTGAACAAAGCCCAATCAAAATAATCGAAAAATACCAAAATTCTCGAAATTAGCGAAAACCCGAGCCCTGAGCCCACGTCTCGAAATTCAAAATTTTTTACATTAATGGGTTCCTTATTCTCCCATGAGTCTAGACATACTAAAGTTATCCAATTCCGATCACATTTCGACCCTCAAATCTATGATTCTATCTAAGAGGGTTTTCTAAACTCTTCCAACAAAATTCACGGATTAAATGCCAAAAATAGTAGTAGATTCAAGTTATCCAACCAAAATTGAGTTAAGAACACTTACCCCGTTGTTCTCTCCAAAAATCTCTCGAACAATCGCCTAATCTAAGCTCCAAATCATTAAAAATGGAAAATGGGAACGAAGCCCCATTTTCAGAACTTAACATTCTGCCCAGAACTTTTCTTCTTCGCGTTCGCATACTGCAGCTCGCGTTCGCGAAGGCCAATCTCCCAGACCCTTTGCGTTCGTATATCAAGCCCCCAGGCCCAATTTTCTTTCTACGCGTTCGCGACTACTCCCCCGCGTTCGCGTAGCACCTTGACCCACTCCTTCGCGTTCGCGTAGCACCTTGACCCACTCCTTCGCGTTCGCGACTCGCCCTTCGCGTTCGTGAAGGCTAAAAATCACAGCCTCCTATTTGCCTCTTCGTGTTTGCCAGACTCCCATCGCGTTCGCGAAGAAGGAAACAAGATACCAGCAACCAGCAGTTCAATAAGTTCAAAAAATGACCCGTTGGGCATCCGAAACACACCCGAGGCCCCCGAGACCTCAACCAAACCACGTCCGAATGATCTGAAATTTTGCACACATATCCCAAATCACCTAATGAAGATACATCAACTCTCGAAATTTCATTTCGACCCTTAGATCAAAATCTCACCTATCAACCGGAAATCGCCAAAATACTAACTTCGCCAATTCAAGCCTAATTCTACACCGGACCTCCAAAATCACTTCTGGTCACACTCCTGAGTCACAAATGACCTCCGGGAGCTAATCAAACCATCGGAATTCACATCCGAGCCCTCTAACTCATAAGTCAACATTCGGTTGACTTTTCCAACTTAAGGCTTCTTAAAAGAGACTAAGTGTCTCATTTCTTATCAAAACCACTCCAGATCAAATCTATTACACAAGATACGGATAATGAAGAATAAAGAAGCTAAAAATGGGGAAAACGGAGCAGCAACTCATGAGACGACGGGTCGGGTCGTCACATCTGGTATAAATTGATAGTTTTTCATTTGGAATTGTTGATCATATTGTATTGCTTTTGGTTAGATTCGAGACGTTTGGAGGCTGGTTCTAGAGGCAAGGGCATTACAGAGTAGGGATTTGGCTGGTTCGAGGTAAGTAATGATTGTAAATCTTGTCCTGAGGGTATGAACCCCCGAATTACACATCGATTTACTATTTTTAGGTGATGCACATGCTTGATGACAAGCGTGTGGCATGCATCATTGAGGATTTTAACTTGGTCCACCCCCTAGAAGCTATTAAGTTGCGTATTTAACTGGAAACTATATGATACTTTTGTGTTTTAGAAAGGATTTCTATGATTTGGGCTTAATGCTATATTTGGGCCTCGTGCCAAGCTGTTTGGACCCTTAGGGGCCTTTTCTTGTTATTTTCTCTCTGTTTTGACTTAAAATATATACTTATTCATGCTATGATTTATTGATTTCATAACTCAGTCTTTATTATTCTGTTTTGATGCATAAAATGATATTTTTGGGCTGAGCACCCTATTTTTACTGATAGCTCGAGTGACTTGAGAGATTTATGAATGAGTAAGGCCGAGAGCCTGTAATTGTGAGGATATTGAGAGTGTAGCACGTGAGTTGTCCGTGCAGCACGTGAGTTGTCCGTGCGAATTCTGATATTAATACTATAGCACGTGAGTTGTCTGTGCAGCATGTGAGTTGTATGTGCGTGTTCTAGCGCTTGGACTGTAGGAGCCCCTCCAAAGTTTGCACACCCCCAGTGAGCACGGGTACCCTGAGTGACTGATTCGAGATATGCCCCAGGGGCTATTATTGATTCATATTGTGCTCGTGGGGCTATTTATGATTTTCATTCACTTTTACTATTAAATGCATTGAGCCTCTGTGGAAAACTGCTGAAAGATATCTTCAATGATTTTTGCGAAAACTAAATTTAAAACGAGATGATTTGACTCACATACTAAATTGCGAAGCATGTTGTACTTACTGAGATTTCATGATGTGGTTTATGTGTTTCTTACTACTCAGTCTTTATTTACCTTTATTACTTACTGAGTTGGCATATTCACATTACTTCCTGCTCCTTGTATACAGATCCAGAAGTTGCTGGATGTGCTAGTGAGCGTTGATCTTCATCCGCTGCGAATATTTGGAGTTGACAAGGTAGCTGCATGGCGATCGCAGCCTTGGTCTTCTCCCTCCTATCTCCCATATAGTTATTAGTAGTTGATTTTTGGACTATTTTAGTCTTGTTATATTTTAGACCAATTGTAGTGTTCGCTCATGACTTAGTGATACTCGAGGTCGGGCTTTTACTTCCGTATTTTGGTTTTGAATTTATCTCTCTTATGGAACTTTCAGTATGAAAAAGGTTATTGTTTAAATTTTCATGAACTGTCGTATTATTTTGGGAATGTATCGGCTGGCCTAGTTCTATGATAGGCGCCATCACAACCGGATTGGTTTTGGAGTCATAACAATATCTATCTATAATTAAAATCATAAGAAAAACTCCTACCATTAAGCCAAGTGGCATCATCCCAAACTGCCACTTGGCATTCTAAGACATTGCTCGAACTAATTAGGAACTAAAATTTGATTTGGAATAAAACTGTTGTGCAATTTTATTTGGAACAAATCTGTCGTATAAAATTCAGTAGAACTTTCAGAATATTTTAATTTTTTTAAGTATTATTAAATAGTTTTACATGTGAAAACTGTTTAATCCATAAATATTAGTTAAAAACTTTTTACTTTCCACTTACCCTAAATTATCTCTGCAAAATCACGATAGTGAGAGTGTACTCAACTATCTAAACCATAATTGAAAGTCACGATTGAAATCCACTATACTGGGTAACAACTGCTCAAAACTGCAAACTTATATTTCTTTCACTAATACACGGTACTTCAATTCTAATCTTCCTACTGCTATCAAGATTTCAAGAAAACTTTGGGCTTATGAAAAAGATGGCTATTCACATTGATTTCATCAAGGATATAATAATTCCGAAGATGCAATGGAAGCTGAAAGTTCGGGTTGTCCGTCTGTGGGTAGTACCAGATCGTTTTAATCCAGGCACTATATTCTCGATTGAATTGGTTCTACAAAAAGAAAAAGTATTTTAAATATGGTATTGCCTTGCTAATTCGTTTTGCTCTCTCTTTCTGAACTTGGTAATTAGTTTTGCTCTCTCTTTCAAAATCAATAGACAAATCTTTCCTATTTATGTTGTGTTGTAAACCATTAAAACACACTAAACCCCAACTTCAATATTATCATATCTGGAAAAGAAAAGTCTGGGATTTAGAAACTGTTTTTTAAGTTGCAAAAGATACAAATCCGTTCAAATATATTGTTGAGAACAAGTTATCTGATTACTTTTGTTCTGCTTTTTAAGTTGCAAATTGCTAATTAGTTTTGCTCTCTGTTTCTGAACTTGCAAATCTAAATCTATTATTATGTATCTTTGACTTACAAATTCGTTCAAACATATTGTTGAAAAGTAGAAACTAACTCTTTTTGTTCTCTGCTTCTTATGCTGCTCTATTTCTACTATTGAAAAGTAGTATTAATATGAATTGAGTTGCAATGTGGAGTTTTTCTTCTGCTTTTAGTTATATATAGATTTGTTCAACTTTACAGTTGAAAAGTAGTATTAATATAAATTTGTTCAAATATTTTATGAAAAGTAGAAACTAATTCCTTTTGTTCTCTGTTTCTTTAGTTGCAAATATGAATTTGTTGCTATGTGTCTTTGACTTGCTAATTCGTTCAAGTCTACTATTGAAAAGTAGTATTTGAAATGCAACCCAGTTTTAAGAAAATAGTGAACAAATTAATCGTCCTGAAAACAGTTGTAGAAATATAAAGAGGGGACAAAAGAGGTTTAAAAAAGGTTTTGGAATTAGCAAAAACAGTTAAAGTTGCAAATCTGGAGTTTTTGCTCTATTTCTGTCACTTATTAATTTGTTCAACTCTACTGTTGAAAACTAGAGTTAATATAAATTAGTATTACTATAAAAATTTGTAATCTCTGTTATTTAATGTAATTTCTTTGTAGAGCGATCGTATACATGCTTCTATTGGCAAGTCAGTTTTGCATCTTTTCAAAACACAAATTAATGAGCTTGGATTATATCTTATGGTGAACTTTATCATTGTCCAAAACAAGGAGAGGTTCAACACCATAAAATATAGATTGATGTTGACGTTTACTCAACGGACAACAGTGGCTGAAATAATTGATCCACTTTTTTCGATGAATATCTTTGATCTGCGACCATATTATCAATTGATAAATAAAGTTGATGTGAACGAGAGTGAATTATTCTGTAATAATAACCTTTACCTTAATAATCTAATTATTAAATTTAATGCTATTTATATTAACATCTTTTTTTTCTTTAGATGTGATCGGAGAAATTGTCAATTTTAGTGAGGTACACACGCAAAAACAAGGTGAAATTTGTAGGAAGTTTATGGATATCGAACTAGAAGATAATGAGTAAGAATAAATAGGCATCCTGGATTAATGATAGATTTGATAATTACATATGCTAAAAATTATATACTATTTCTATTTGACAAGAGGAACAAGTTATCTGCTACATTCTGGCGAATTTGTTGATCAAGTTATACCTCACCTGTTAAGTTCTAACAACCAACCTATTATTGTTGTTATGCAGCTCATAAAAATCCATAAATTTCAAGCTAAGATGTAACTATTCAATTTGACATTACTTTGTGAAAGTTATTCATTACATCTTACACGTATTTTTTTTTACAGATTCATATTCTGTGCGCAATATTTGGAATGCATTAAAGTTGTAGATTAATCCTACTTTTCCTCAATCTGACGAGTTTAAAACACGGTTTAATATATTTTTTTCCTGTATCTACACTCATATCTATTTTTTCATGTATAGTTCTAACTATTTTACTCATTTATAAATATAGATTACTTTCTGTTCGGGATAGTTACTCTGAGAGGCTGACTCAAACCATCTCTCAATAAAGTTACTCTGTTTCGGATGAGTTAGAGAAGAGCATTGCTGAAGTTAAAACAGTTGGCCAATTAGTGGAGTACATGCAAGTGAGTTAACTCTTTTTATCTTCTTTCTTTGAAATTTCGAAAGACCACCTTTTCTATTTGTTTTCTTCTCATCTTTCAGCCTTTGGTTCTCCTATTTTATGGCATTAAAATGTGATTAAACATTTAGAATATGATAAGTTTTTATATGACAGTTACTCCATTTGCATAAATATGTAGAGTTTAACTAATGTAATTTGGTATAATATAGGATGGAGGACATGGCAGCTCTGTTTATTCACTGAGATCGTTGGGGTTGATGCTTTTTCTATGCTTATATGAATGCACAAAAGGGAAATATAGTAAGAACTCTTATCATATCAATAATTGTCACGCCCCAAAATCTAACCATGGTCGTGAGGCGCCTATCGTGTTACAAGGCAAGCCTATTCCTAAAATATTGCTACTAATTTGATTATAAGAAATTAATAAAGGAATACCAACATTCAAACTTCTCATAACTAAATCAACTCTAAATATAACTAATATAAAAATACGGAAGCTAGCCCCCAACATCGGGGTGTCACTAAGTCATGAGCATCTAAAACTATAAACTAAGATATATAAACTGTCTAACTGTCCAAAAGAAGAAACGACAAAAGGAATAACAAGGTCCTGTGAACGTTGGCAGCTACCTTGCAATCTCTACAGATAGCCGGCCTAAAATCAATGATCACCCGCGCTCTAACTCACCTAGATCTGCACATAAAGCGCAGGGTGTAGTATGAGTACAACCACCCCAGTAGTAACAGAAATAACTAAGGAATTGAGCAGTAGTGACGAGCTAAGGAAAACAGTCCAATTATTTATTTTCATAATTTACAATAAACATGAATAAACAGGTAAATTCCATAAAAGCAACAAATACCACAAACAAGTTAACAGGTAAATGCAACAACAACAAAAGTAAATGCAACCTTACAGCAATGTCACTCCATCATTCAGCACTCGCACTCAATACTCAATACTCAACACTCAATACATTCAACACTCTGCACTCACTGGGGGTGTGTACAGACTCTGGAGGGGCTCCCAAAGCCCAAGAGCTAAGCACGGACAACTCACGTGCCATCATATCAATACCTGGATCCACACGGTCAACTCACGTGCTACGCGGACAACTCATGCGTTATGGTATCAATATCTGGACCCGCACGGTCAACTCACGTGCTACGCAGACAACTCACACGCTATGGTATTAATATCCTCACAACCAGGTCATCAGTCTTACTCAATCATATACCTCACTAGCCTCACTATCATCAACAAATAAAGGGACACAGCAAGTATCACAACATATTAGCAAATAATAAAGACGGAGGTAAACATGTACAATAATTTCTATGATTGATTACAAATAATTTGAGCATGAGCAAAGCCTAAGCATGATCTCTAACATGAAGGCAAACAAGTTCAACAACAAGTAAACACATAACCACAAATAATAGCCATTAGGCCTCATAGCCTCACGGGACAGACCAAGTCTCAATCCCTCACGGTGCACACCCACACGTCCGTCACCTAGCATGGGTATCACCACCAAACAATCACATGATATCAATTTCTCCGGGTTTATACCCTCAAAGCCAGAGTTAAAACTGTTACTTACCTCAACCGCGTAAAATCCTACTTCGGGATGCCATCGTCTCTGGACTCGATCTCCAAAAGCTCTGAATCTAGCCATAATTAGATTAATACCATAAATATATGCTAAAAAATCGAATTCCACAATAAAAATTACAAAATATGCCAAAAATCCGAAATCGGCCAAAACCCGACCCCCGGGTCCATATCTCAGAATCAGTCAAAAATGGTAGAATTATAATTCTCGTCCTCTCCCAAGTCTAACCATATAAAATTCGTCAAAATCGGACTCCGTTTGATCCCTCAAATCCTCACTTAAAACTCTACAAAACTCAAACCCTAACTCCCTCAATTTTCACTTTGAAATCATCAATCAAATCCCAAAAAACGAAGATACATTCATGAAATATAATCAAAACCGAGTAGAGAAGATGTACCCCAATCCATATGGTGAATATCGCCTCCAAAATCTCCCAAATTCGAGCTCCCCAACTCAAAAAATGATCGAATGAGCAAACCCTAGTTTTATGTATTTTTCTACTAGCTATTTTGACTCGTTTCTCGTGCCAAAAATACCGAAACTCATATTTTATGCCTCTAATAGATTCTTTGTGAAATTCTAGTCAAGTTAGGCTTTTGAATCACTCAATTTGACCTTATAATGAATGAGATATGTAGGTTTTAATATTTGCAAATAATGCAGATTTTTAAATACGCTGCTAGTGGCAATTTCGTAATTACTATGAAAAAGTCTAGCAACGTAATTTTTAGTAAAATAATCATAAAATCCTCATACGATATCCAAATTCGATGATTCTTTTTGCTACAGGTCCGTAATTACGATACAAATATAATGGTTCAACAAAAAATGAAATCGGAGCTCGTTTGTTCAATATGATATTATTTATGCTTGAAGAAACTACGTCGAAACATGAGAAAAACGAGCGCAACACAACACAAATCTATCCGAAACTCATCCGAGGCCCACGGGACCTCAACTAATAATTTCAACAAGTCATATATCACTACCCAAACTTAGTGGAACCTCCAGAAAACCCAAAACAACACCAAAACACCAAATCAATCTCGAATTCAAGCCTAAGAATTTCTAAACTTCCAACTTTCGCCAATTCAAGCCTAATTCTACCACAGACCTCCAAATTATATTCCGAACACACTTCTGAGTCTAAAATGACCAAATGAAGCTAATCGAATAAAAAAAATCCAAATCTGAATTCGTTTACTCATAAGTTCCGATTGACTTTTTCTAACATAGCTTTCTAACTAAGAGACTAAGTGTTCATTTCACTCCAAAACTACTCTGAACCCAAACCTACCAACTCGATACAACTCAACACAGCTGAACAATACGTAAAGAAGCATAGATAGGGGAAATTGGGCTATAACTCTCGAAACGACAGGCCGGGTCGTTACAATAATCTACTGCAAACTTAATATGTTACAAATATAACACTATTTTTAAACACGAAATCTTATAGTTATGCAAATTCATCTATCTTTAATCTCTGTAATAACGAAGTTGTATGTAAGATATGTTTTACCACAAATCATACTTTCTATGTTCACCTCTCAGATGACATATTGGTTGCTAATGGATGACAACCATGATTTTTCTAATATAAAGTATGCATAATTTATATCATTCATGATTTGCACATATACGCTCTCTTTCAACCTCACTATTTAAAGTATTATCAATTTATTAAACAGGAAGTTCCCGGTTGGATTGTCGCAAGTATTGATAATTTAGAACTTGGAAAAGGATGGTCCTATGTCAGCTGCAAGAAGTGTCAAAAGAAGGTAGATAAAGTAGGAAACATTTATCAATGCCCAAACCCCAAATGTAAAAATGAAGATTACTCAGCAGTTATTAGGTAAAAGCAGCAGCGCTATTTCCTTAATCCATCAAAAACGTACATTTATATCTCAAATCAAGTGTGTATTTAGGTACAAGCTTCAGGTTAGGGTAGTGGATACTACTAGATCTGTTTCCCTATTGCTCTGGGACCGCGAAGCCATGTTTCTCATAGGCAAATCTACAAAAGAATTGAAGGAAGGATTTCTTGAGGTATATCAACTAATTAAATTCATATTTTTTATTTGAAAAATTCTAACGCAAAATTTCATTCTAGAATACTGGTGTTGTTGATAAGTATCCCTATCCAGTAGAGATGAACAATGTTCTCCAAAGAAAATTCATGTTTAAGGTTATTGTCAAGAGCTCGAACATTCAACTGCAACAGGAAGTTTATAGTGTTGTTAATCTAATGGATGAGGAGTAACTGATAAAGAAACATAGTCCTGATCCACCTTCGGATGACTTAACTGTATGTCATATTTGCTCACAAACTTCATAACATATTTAAATCGCTAATTCTTTTAAATTACATAATTTGAATCATAATTTCAAACTAATTTATTTATTATTTTGTGATAGGACCCTGACTTCAATAATAATCAAGTATTTGATGGAGAGAAGGAATGCGAGGTAAATACATCACTCACTTTTAATTGGTCCTTTAATGTCACGACCCCAGTTCGCCCTCCATGAACTATCGTGACGGCACCTATTCCCTATGACTAGGTAAGCCTAACAATGCGAAAACAATCTAAACTTGCGGAATTAAATAGACAAAAGTCAAAATAACTGAATGGAATAATATGTAAATGCCGCTTGGCATATAAACATAACCTCAAATTCTGATGCACTATCTCAAAACCCGAAAACTCATGGATCCACAAGCTAAGAAAGTACTACATAGCACTAATCTCCAGAATGTCTAACAAGAACAGAAGCACAGAAGTACAGAAGGTCCAAATACTAAACACAGGAATAGAAAGAGACCCATCGTTCTGCGGACGCGGCAGATATGCCTCGAAGTGACTAGAGCAGTCGCCTCGCCTCAGGGGTGATCGGACTGAATAGAAGTACCTGAATCTGTACATAAAAAAAACATGCACAGAAACGACATGAGTACACCACATCGGTACTCAGTAAGTGCCAAGCCTAACCTCGGTTGGGTAGTGACAAGGAAGGCCAGGGCCCTACTGAGATAAAATACAAGATATAATCCAATAGTGTGGAATACAACGGTATAAATAAGTGTGAACAATAGTAAAATACACCAGTATATGGAGAAGAACAACAAGTTCACAGAACAACATGAATACAATATAAACACTGAATGGAATAGAATTTAGTACTAATAAATCCAACCGAAAATCTCCAGGATACCGTCCTGAGTTCCATTTTCATTTCATCTATCAAGTGGATCTCCCGGGATACCGTCCCGTAGTTCAACTATCATCTGTTCGGTGGATCTCCCGGGATACCGTCTCGTAGTCTAACTATCATTTGTCCAATGGATCTCCTAGGATACCGTCCCGTAGTCCAACTGTCAATGTACAGGGGATCTCTTGGGAATCTAACCCGTAGTCCCAAATATAAATATGCAGTGGGATCTACCGGGAATCGAACCCGTAGTCCCAAATATAAATGTGCAGGGGGATCTCCCGGGAATCGAACCCGTAGTCCCAAATATAAATGTGCAGGGGGATCTCCCGGGAATCGAACCCGTAGTCCCAAATATAAATGTGCAGGCGGATCTCCCAGAAATCGAACTCGTAATCCCAAATATAAATATACAGGGGGATCTCCGGGGAATTGAACCCGTAGTCCCAAAGTAAACAAACAAGGGGGGCTCCCAGGAATCAAACCCATAGTCCCAATGTAAATATGCAACAAAATCAAAGAAACACTCAGAAAAATATCAACTTCACAATAAGGCAAACAAATAGTCTAGCCTAGCCTGCTGCACAGAATCCAAATAAGGCATGTTGAACAAGTAAGTTAATTAAGTCAATTAGACATGCTTCCATAGATTAACAGCAGACTTAAATTCCAAGTAGTACAAATAAGAAAGGAAAAATACAATTTATGGCTATTTTAATGAAAATAGGATTTTCAACAATTAGCACAAGTATGCGCTCGTCACCCCACGTATAGGGCATTTGAATTACCACAATATCAATCCTAAGGGGAGAGTCCCCCATAAAGGTTAGACAAGCCACTTACCTCAAACAAGTGCAAGTCAACCTGAAACCATGCTTTTGACACGATTATCCGACTCCAAATGGCCCAAATCTATTCAATTCAATAGCACATTGTAAATAATACTTCAAATAACTGATTCCACAATTAAATTCTAAGCTAGTTTGCGAAATTATGTAAAATAACCAAAACGCCCCTCGGGCCCACGTCTTGGAATTGGATAAAATTTATATTTCCAGAAACCTCGCACTCTCACAAGTCTAACCATACCAAAATTATCTAAATCCCATAACATTTTGACCCTCAAATCATCAAATCTATCCGAGAGGGTTTTCTAAACTTTTCCAACAAAATTCACGGATTTAACACAAAACTTGTAATAAATTCGAGTAATCTAACCAAAATTGAGTTAAGAACACTTACCCCGATGTTTTCCTTGAAAATCTCTTGAAAAATCATCTCACCCGAGTTCCCCCAACTATGTTTTTGTCAAAAATGGCCAAAGACCCCTTTTTTATTGTGTTTTACGATACGGGCGCCACAGGTGGCGTGGGGCGCTGCCTGCGGCGCCAATTCCAGTAGCTAATAAATCTGGCATCAGGTCTAGCTCCCCACGCTACCCTGGGCACTGGCGATGGGAACTATCTTTTTTTCCGACACGAAAATGGGCATAACTCTCTCATACGATGTCCGAATTCGACGATTCTTTTTGCTATCGCTCCAAAATTTCGATACAGATCTAATGCTTCATAAAAACTGAATTTGGAGATCATTTGATTAATATTATACCAATTATTCTTGAATAAACAACATCAAAACATTTTGAAATACCCGAGTTAAACTCCATCAACCATCCAAATTCCACTCGAGGCCTTCGGGACTTCAACCAAAAGCACCAACAATTCACAAATCATTATCCAAACTCGTACCAATCCTTAAACCACTTAAAACAACATCGAAACCTAGAATTAACCAGATTTAAGTCTAAGAACTCCAAATTTCTCAAAAATACGCTTTTGATCAAAAACTCTATCAAACCTCGTCTGAATGACCTAAAATTTTGCACACACATCCCAAATGACATCATGGAACTACTGTAACTCTCAGAATTCCCTTCCGAACCTCGGGTCAAAATCTCACTATCGAACCGGAAACTTTAAAAATTTGACTTTCGGTATTTCAAGCCGATATTAGCTACGGGCCTCCAAAATACAATCCGATCACATCCCTAAGCCCGAAATCACCTAACAGAGCTAACGGAACCATCGAATTTCTATTCCGAGGCCGCCTTCACATTGTTCCGACTATGGTCAAATTTCTAAGACTTAAGTTCTAATTTAGGGACTAAGTGTCCCAAAACTCTCAGAAATTCAAAACCGAGCATCCTCGCAATAAAATAGCAGAAATAAACTTGGGGAAAAAAGTTAATAGGGGATCGGGGCGTAAACTCCAAAAATGACCGGTCGGGTCGTTACATCCTCCCATACTTAAACATTCGTTCGTCCTCGAACGAGCATAAAGACATACCTGAAGTAGTGAAAAGATGAGGGTAATGGCTGTGCATATCCTGCTCGATCTCCCAGGTCGCCTCCCCGATCGGCTGGCCCCGCCACTGAACCTTCACTGATGCAATGTTCTTTGACCTCATCTTTCTAATCATCCTATCCAATATTGCCACTAGCTCCTCAACATAGCATAGATCCTTGTCCAGCTAGAATGAACTTAAATCCAACACATGTGACGGATCATCGTGATACCTCCGGAGCATAGAAGCACAAAATACCGGCTGAACTCCTGCCAAGCTGGGAGGTAAGGAAAGTTCATAAGCAACCTCCCCAACTCGCCTCAATATCTCAAAAGGGATAATAAACCTCGGACTCAACTTCCTTTTCTTCCCAAATCTCATAACGCCCTTCACAGGCAAAACCCAAAGTATAACCCGTTTCCCAACCATATAGGAAACATT
The DNA here is from genome assembly GCA_026770625.1 of Nicotiana glauca. Lineage (NCBI taxonomy): Eukaryota > Viridiplantae > Streptophyta > Magnoliopsida > Solanales > Solanaceae > Nicotiana > Nicotiana glauca. Next base: position 17,305 of record MU712397.1, read on the forward strand.
GCGAACCTTCCAGTTAGCATAACTCTTCTATCTGGACTGGGCTGTACGGATCCTATCTTGAATCACCTTAACCTTTTCTAAAGCATCCTGAACCAAATTTGTACCAAATAGTCTAGCCTCATCTGGCTCGAACCAACCCACTGGTTCTCTGGTGCTCATAATTAACATACTCATAGTTGGGGCACCGAGCTACAAACCCGACTAGGCTCTGAAAGATCCAACCTCACAAACTGGTTGGCTAAGGCCTGAACATCCATCGCCATATACCTCTCTGATGCTGGTAGGTAAGCCTAACTTCCCAAACTCTCTACCGAGCGACTCAAAGCATCGGTCACTATATTGGCTTTGCCCAGGTGATACAGAATAGTGATGTCATAATCCTTCCACAACTCCAACCACCTCCTGTGGCGCAAATTTAGATCCTTTTGCTTGAATAGGTGCTGCAAACTCCAGTGATCAGTATAAATCTCACAAGGCACACTGTATAGATGATGGCACCAAATCTCCAAGTCGTGAACAATGGCAGCTAACTCAAGGTTGTGGACAGGGTAATTCTTCTCATGAATCTTCAACTATCTGGACGCGTAGGCAATCACCCTACTATCCTGCATCAACACTGCTCCGAGGCCAACCCTCAAAGCATCACAAAGACTGTATAAGATTCCGAACCTGTCGGCAATATCACAAATTGGGAATGTAGAAAAAGATGTCTTGAGTTTCTGAAAGCTCGCCTCTCACTCTTTCGCCCACTGGAACGGGGCACCCTTCTGGGTCAATCTGGTCATAGAGGCTGCAATTGATGAAAACCCCTCCACAAAATGGCGATAGTAATCCACCAAGCCGGGGAAACTGCGGATCTCTGTAGCTAAGGATGGTCTGAGCCAACTCTGTATGGCCTCTATCTTCTTCGGATCCACCCGAATACCCTCACTCGACACCATGTGGCCTAATAATGCCATTGAATTCAACCAAGACTCACATTTCGAGAACTTAGCATATAACTTCTTCTCTCTCAGAGTATAAAGCACAATCCTCAGATGCCGTTCATGATCTTCCCGGCAATGAAAAATGAGTCAAGATATGACCGGCATACATTATGCATCAGATGCATAAAGGCTGCTGGGGCATTGGTTATCCCAAATGACATAACAAGGAACCCGTAATGACCATACCGAGTCCTGAAAGAAATCTCCGGGATATCTGGCTCCCGAACCTTCAACTGATGGTAACCTGAGCGCAAGTCAATCTTAGAAAACTGTCACGACCCAACTCCCAAACCCGGTCGTGATGGCGCCTCTCGTGAAGACAAGGCCAACCAACAGACATCAATACCTCCTTAATACTTATTTAGCATAAATAAGCCTAAAGCATTAATGAAATTATCATATGTGCGGAAGAAAAATAATAAAATAGGGAACCATCTCGATACAGCTTGATCGGGGTGTCACAAGTCACGAGCATCTAGAAGGATTTTTAAGTCAACTACAAGGCCTGTAATACATGGATTAAAAATTTAGAATCAAAAGAAGAAATCTGGTGCCGCGAATGCTGGCGGTCACCTTGCTCGGCTACTATAGCAAAATCCTCAACCAGCTCAAACCCGCTACCGGGTAAACCAATACCTGCATCTGCACGCGAGGTACAGGGAGTAAAGTGAGTACTCCAACTCAGTGAGTAATAAAGGTAAATAATAACTGAGCAGCAAGAAACCACGTAAAGCAAGTCATCATGCTATATAGTACAGTGCAACCCTTTGAGAAAATTGTGAAACTGTGAAATCTTTGGAAATATCTGGACTCAGTTTCAAAACCTCTTTTGAAAACATCCTTTTCCAACAGTTAAGCAAATGAATGCGAAATAGATAGTGTAAGTCAGCACATAAGTCAGCCTCTCGGGCACAACACTCCATTAATAAATAACACCAGGGTATCAGGTAATCAGTGCAAGAAGTAGCATGGATGCCAATGAAATGCGAGTGCTGGAATGTCATGACAGATAATACAAATAGGAAACAAATGCATGAGTGCAATGCAATGCATATGACGGTACACTCCGATACCCACTGCGGCGTGCAATCCGATCCATTTAACATCGACGACGCTCACTGGGGGTGTGTACAGACTCCGGAGGGGCTCCTACAGCCCAAGCGCAATATCAAGCCATCTCGTGGCATCAACTAGGCCCTCGTCCTCAATATCAATATAACACCGCTGCGGCGTGCAGCCCGAGCCATCCATAGTCCAGAAATACACATGTAACACTGCTGCGGCCCGCAGCCCGATCCATGCTTAGTCCAGAAATGCACATAAGCCACTAGGACAATACAACATGGTAGTTCTTAGCTCAAAACGTCAATAAAATATTGTTTAAGTTTTCAAATCTTAGAAAAATGGCGGAGTTTGAAAGACAGTATTAAAAACTTGGAACGAGATCAAATAATATGTGAAGTGATGCGAAAACAGTGATATCAATCCCTGAAGGATTCACATAGTTGGCACAAAGCCCAAACATGGAAATCAGCCCAAATTATGATGATAACAAGTAGTTCAGTCAAATACATAGTAATTTCATCAATAGGGACGGACCAAGTCACAATCCCCAACGGTGCTCTACCCTACGGTCGCTATCCGGCGTGCAAGTCACCTCAATACATCACTATGATGTGTGAATCTGGGGTTTCAAACCCTCAGACCATCATTTACAATCATTACTCACCTTGAACCGGTAAAATCTCTAGCTCGCGACACCTTTGCCCCTCAAATCAACCTCCACGCGCGATGAATCTATCCAAAAACAGAGTGGATACATCACAATATGCTAAGGGAACAATACCCAATCGAAAACAATCGAAAAATAGCAAAATCTCGAAACTGGCAAAATCCGAGCCCCGAGCCCACTTCTCAAAAAATTATAAAATTTACATCACCGGATTCCTCGTCTCGCCACGAGTTCATACATATCAAATTTACCAAATTGGAGCTCAAATGCCCCCTCAAATCCCAAATTTTCATTTCAAAAGTCATGCCCTAGTTCTTCCAATTTTACTCAAATTTCCATGAATTTACAGATTGATTCTTCAATAAAATGATGTTTCTAGGCCATAAGACTCACCTCCAATCAATTCCCTTCGAAACCCTCTTCAATTTCTATCAAAAAGCTCTCAAGGTGCTCAACAACGGAGGAAAATGGACCAAGCTTCGTGGATGAAATAATATAAAACCCTTCTGCCCAGGTGTATTTTACCCTACGCGAATGCGGTCAACACTCCCGCGTACGCGATGACCAGAAAATAGTGACCAGGAATTAAACCTACACGAATGTGGTGCCCAGGCCGCGAACGCGATGCTTCAGAAACTCTAACTACGCGAACACGTGCACTATGACGCGAACGCATTGAACAATTTCACAAGGCCCTCATTTCCTTCTACGCGAACGCGTTACCTCCCATGCGAATGCGATGCTTTGCCTTCCAGAACTTCGCGAACGCGGCCCTCTCCCACGTGAACGCGAAGAACAAATTTCCAAGCCCTCCAATTTCCTCTACGCGTTCGCGACATCACCCACGCGAACGCAAAGGGCAAATCTCTGCAACACCAACAGCTGAAAATATGCTACTTTTAAAGTCTAAAAATGGTCCGACTGACCACCCGAAACCACCCCGAGGCCCCCGAGACCTCAACTAAAAGCACCAACACATCCTAAAACATTATTCAAACATGTTCCAATCTTCAAAACACATCAAACAACGCTAAAACCATTAAATCACATCGGATTCAAGCTTAAGTTTCTTCAAAACTTCCGAATTACGCATTTGATCAAAAACCCGACAAAAACACCTCCGAATGACCTGATATTTTGCACCCACATCCAAAATCACCTAACGGAACTATTGCAACTCTCGGAATTCCATTTCGACCCTCGGATCAAAATCTCACCTATCAATCGGAATTTGCCAAAATACTAACTTCGCCAATTCGAGCCTAATTCTACACCGGACCTCCAAAATGAATTTCGATCACACTCCTAAGTCATAAATCACCCCCGAAGCGAACCGAATCATCGGAATTCAAATCCAAGCCCTCTAACACAATAGTCAACATTCGGTTGACTTTTCCAACTTAAGCCTTCCTTAAAGAGACTAAGTGTCTTATTTCTTATCAAAACCAATCCAAATCAACTCTAACACACCAAATACCGATAACAAAACATGAAGAGGCATAAAATGGGGGAAATAGGGCGGTAACTCCTGAGACGACGAGTCGGGTCATCACATCCTCCCCAACTTAAACAAACGCTCGTCCGCGAGCGTACCCAGAGTTGTACTAGAAGCCAACCAATAGCTGAATGACCATACCAAGCATATACCCGGGGTGATCCCACGTCACCCTATCTCACATAGGTCCGATAACACAACATAGCTGAAATTTCGCAATCCATCTAGACCATAAACCGTAGAACCACATTGCACTTTTCGAAATCATACACAAGATCAGAACCTCACCTCTATACTCGGAATAAGCCCGAACCAGCTGTAATAATCCATACCTGCAACCCTAGGTGAAATCACATGATATACCACATAACCCAAATACTCGAAACGATAACTTCTATCCATAGCAGTTGCCCACAACACCCGAATACCGGTAGGAAACCTCTTATTAGCTAAAATCTTATTCCAACACTTTCGTATACTGCCAACGATAAATGAAAAACGCAATAAACTGCAACCATTTCTCAAATAAACCATTAATGAAGCCACTTCCCTTTGGACTAATACCACAGCAGATTCTCGAGCCGAACCTCGATATTATCCTTCTAACAAGCTGAAATTAAATCTGTTCATATTCATTAATGACTCCCACGATCACCTCGAATCCAACACACTTCTCTAGTGATACGACACCTCAATAAAGGCCTAAGCCACAACTTGCATAATACATACACCAATAAGAAATGGTTTGAACATCCTCAAATCATGAAAAAAAATGACTCAAATGAAAGAGTTGTACCTCAAGCTCATCAGTACCATCACAATACAAGGCTGAGACCCCGTCTCATATCGTAGAAATAGAACAACTGAATCTACCTCGAAGGATCATAACTCCACGTAGTCCCGCTACAATGCGCGATCATATCAAAATACTGTTACACATGAAACAACTCAAGTCACTATGATAAAAAATCGACAGCCAGGCACATTTTGATGTCTGGAACCAAAGCAATTCATTACATCCACGGTGAAACAAATAACATATGACTTGCAACCCGATAGGTCATAATCGATACTCCATTTACCGATCAAAACCCAATTACTCTTCCCACTCGACTTCCTCTATGAATCCCCAATAGAACCGCACCACATGTGCCCATATCCAACAAATCATAACGTCTTACAACACAGAAAAGCAACTCATAGATCTCCCCAGATCACTAGCAAGTTCAATAATGATCGAATCAACCTACCCCTCAACAACACAATTCGGGGCCAACCAAGCCAACTCAAGCTAAACACGTATCCAATCAGCTTACCAACAAACTCATTACCAAAAAGCCTGAAGCTGCTCCTTCCACTACTATACTCCTACCGGAGCCGTACGATACGGTGCACGACACCAAATAAATACCGAAATCCACAATTTCGCTCGGCGACATGCCCGGCCACAAGAAATGCATCCGAAAAAGTCCCTCAATACCATAACTGAATCAATGGTAGAAACCTCTGCACTGACATCCGCCACGAAGGCCCAATTACGAAAAGCAATCCTTCTCAGCCGTCCGCTGGTCTTTGGAATACAAACCACTCTGCTAGAACATAATCCGATGCACCTCACCACGCAACCTGTGGCATTATCCAACATAGCCCATAGCACAATAGTCTAGAATAACCCAACACTGAGACAACCAGTCTACATCCCAATATCATATCCAAAATCTAATATACCAAGCAAAGAAAGATCCACTCGGGCCTCCAGATCCCAATAGCCACTAACGGTACCAATACACACGATCCACAACCACTACATGGTCTGTACCTGAGAACTCCCAGTCTCCAACTCCATATAGCATACGAATCACTGTACCTGATCCCAAATTCCGCGGTATGAATACATATTACACCTCGAGTACCCAATTATTCCACGAAAGATATTCTAAAATTCCCCTATGCCATCAAACAAACTCAGACATCAGCAGTCGATCTAGCAAGAAAGCACCGCAATGCTAACGTAGTATCATCAGTATAATCACATTACCCTTTTTCCAAGACATTTACTCTCGTCAAATCACTTTCCTTTAGCAGTGCCATTTCTTTGATTACCTAAGGCTACCCGTTGCCTAAGAATTTTATGAACTCCTTTTCAGAACTGAACTGTAACTCATCTAGCCAAGACCTTCCGTCAATCCCATCTAGAAGAAGAATCATTACATATTCCATGCTTCGCATGCCCATGGAAAGATATATACATCTCCAAACCACGGTGAAACCCAACAAGAATTCTCTCCCCATTCCATTTGCACAAGCTAAAACTATCAGGACTGAACCCTTCTAACTAGACCAAGCTAAACAAGCTATCAGAACTCAAGAGCGTTTTTGCAAAATACCTATACGAACTCATTACCTCGAACACACACAAAGAATTAATCACATCCTTACCCTACCGATTCGGTCCACTATCAAGTTATTCCATCTATCTAATTTCCTTTCTGATTCATCATCCACTTGATATTTCTCCCTTACCGTAGCACCACCACAATTTCTCAACCCAGGTTTACTATACGAGACTGGAACATAAAACCACACTGTCTAAGACCCATAGGCCACTGAATACCCTCTCAAATATTCCCAGAAATACTATATTCCAGAATAATTTACTTTGAAGAACTTCCTGCGAATGTGAATTCGTTACCATTACTTTACTGATACCGATACATAGGATCCCATAATCAACATAAGAATACCACTAGTCCTGACCTTTTCCAATGAAAACACAATCTCTACCCACATACACAACCTTAAGACACCTGGTTGTTACATGTAGAATCTTGAACACAGTAAAACCATTCCCGAAAGTCATTCTTTCTTATTCAAACTACAAATCACCTGACCTGACGAACATAACCACCCGTGCCTCACTGGCACTCCGATACCACAAAAATGATATCTTCATCCCAATATAACCAAGCAACTTCCTGCTCTATACGCCAAGCATCCTTTGCCAATAACACTCTAGACATTCCGTGATTCTCATACTCTATACAACTTAATATGACCTCTATCACAATTTTACTTCACTTGTGCCATCCTCGGCTCAATTTTCGCGATCAGAACTGATTTTCCAGCATGCCTTAAATCGGAACCAACATAGCACATAACCGTGCAATCAGCTAATCAACAGCAGCCTCCCCAACTTGGCTCGAAGCCATATATCATGGCACACTCAATAACCCATAATACCTTTACTCTAATGATGCCACAATACCATAGTGATATTAAACTCAAATCATTTACAAGTTTGTGAAAACACAGATCATCTAGTACTGTAATCCTCTGCAGTCTCGCATTTATCCCCACATCAGTTGAGTCCACTCTCTTAAGCGACCCGAATTTTCAAATTTCAACACGTACCCTTCAATTACAAATGAGACCTCCTAAAATACACACAAGGGTTCATACTACTTAAGAACACTCCGCAGGAGATAACCCACCTGCTTCGCCTCAATTTAACATTTCTGCATACCTTCCACCGTTATACACATTACACAGCCATTTAGTCTTCCTGGGTCTGAACTCATACCACCACATAAAATGCACTACACTCCCCAACTAGGAGACACGAAAATATTCTTCATGCACCCATAACTCGGGCTACACATCAAATCACAATATAAATCGAACACTTAACATTTCATCTATTATCCAGCAGACTTCTTCGTCACTACCAAGTCATATAGATACATCTCGCAGTAGTAACATACTCATCAATAAATACCAAACCGCCATTCCGGCTAATAGGGATAATACCAAACATATAAGTTCAAAATACTTGCTCACACAATCAGCACCTCAGTGCTCAAGCCATAGGCAAGATCCGGCCTCAAGTCCTCCAGAGTAGCCCCAACATCAAACTCGCAGAGATCACATCTCGCCCCTTGATCCCATCAAGGCACATCTGACACTAAGCGCTCACGTACGCATACAGACGTATGGAAGGAATTTCAAGAGTTATATCTCAAGCTGAAGCAAGTATGCACGATAAGAATTTCAAGGAAGTGAAGTTTTCCTAAATGTTCTGCAGCCTCTCGAGGATAAATACAGACGTCTCCGTACCGATCCGCGAGACTCTACTAAACCTACTCATGACTCATAAGACCTAGTAACCTAGGCTCTAATACCAACTTGTCACGACCCAACTCCCAAAACTCGGTCGTGATGGTGCCTCTCGTAAAGACAAGGCCAGCCAACAGACATCAATACCTCTTCCTTAATACTTACTTAGCATAAATAAGCCTAAAGCATTAATGAAATTATCATATGTGCGTAAGAAAAATAATAAAATAGGGAACCATCCCGGGCGGGCTGTCACAAGTCACGAGCATCTAGAAGGATTTTAAGTCAACTACAAGGCCTGTAACACATGGATTAAAAATTTAGAATCAAAAGAAGAAATTTGGTGCCGCGAATGCTGGCGGTCACCTTGCTCGGATACAATAGCAAAATCCTCAACCAGCTCAAACCCGCTACCGGGTAAACCAATACCTGCATCTGCACGCGAGGTACAGGGAGTAAAGTGAGTACTCCAACTCAGTGAGTAATAAAGGTAAATAATAACTGAGCAGCAAGAAACCACGTAAAGCAAGTCATCATGCTATATAGTACAGTGCAACCCTTTGAGAAAATTGTGAAACCGTGAAATCTTTGGAAATATCTGGACTCAGTTTTAAACCTCTTTTGAAAACATCTTTTTCCAACAGCTAAGCAAATGAATGCGAAAAAGATAGTGCAAGTCAGCACATAAGTCAGCCCCTCGGGCACATCACTCCATTAACAAATAACACCAGGGTACCAGGTAATCAGTGCAAGAAGTAGCATGGATGCCAATGAAATGCGAGTGCTGGAATGTCATGACAGATAATACAAATAGGAAACAAATGCATGAGTGCAATGCAATGCATATGACGGTACACTCCGATACCCACTGCGGCGTGCAATCCGATCCATTTAACATCGACGGCGCTCACTGGGGGTGTGTACAGACTCCGGGGGGCTCCTCCAGCCCAAGCGTAATATCAAGCCATCTCGTGGCATCAACTAGGCCCTCGGCCTCAATATAAATATAACACCGCTGCGGCATGCAACCCGAGCCATCCATAGTCCAGAAATACACATATAACACTGCTGCGGCACGCAGCCCGATCCATGCTCAGTCCAGAAATGCACATAAGCCACTTGGGCAATACAACATGGTAGTTCTCAGCTCAAAACATCAATAAAATATTGTTTAAGTTTTCAAATCTTAGAAAAATGGCTGAGTTTGCAAGACAGTATTAAAACCTTGGACCGAGATCAAATAATATGCAAAATGATGCGAAAATAGTGATATCAATCCCTGAAGGATTCACATAGTTGGCACAAAGCCCAAACATGGCAATCAGCCCAAATTATGATGATAACAAGTAGTTCAGTCAAATACATAGTAATTTCATCAATCGGGACGGACCAAGTCACAATCCCCAATGGTGCTCTACCCCACGGTCGCTATCCGGCATGCAAGTCACCTCAATACAGCACTATGATGTGTGAATCCGGGGTTTCAAACCCTCAGACTATCATTTACAGTCATTACTCACCTCGAACCGGTGAAATCTCTAGCTCGCGACACCTTTGCCTCTCAAATCGGCCTCCACATGCGACGAATCTATCCAAAAACAGAGCGGATACATCACAATATGCTAAGGGAACAATACCCAATCGAAAACAATAAAAAAATAGCAAAAATCTCGAAACTAGCAAAACTCGAGCCCCGGGCCCACTTCTCAAAAAACTATAAAATTCACATTACCGGATTCCTCGTCTTGCCACGAGTTCATACATTTGAAATTTACCAAAATCGGAGCTCAAATGCCCCCTCAAATCCCAAATTTTTATTTTAAAAGTCAAGCCCTAGTTCTTCCAATTTTACTCAAATTTCCATGAATTTACAGATTGATTGTTCAATAAAATGATGTTTCTAGTCCATAGGACTCGCCTCCAATCAATTCCCTTCCGAACCCTCTTCAATTTCTATCAAAAAGCTCTCAAGGTGCTCAACAATGGAGGAAAATGGACCAAGCTTCGCGGATGAAATAATATAAAACCCTTCTGCCTAGGTGTATTTTACCCTACGCGAACGCGGTCAACAACCCCGCTGTCACACCTCCTTTTTACGCTACCGCACCCCGCAGGGATGTGGTAAATGGAATTTTTCCAATTAAAGGACAATTGAAACGGGATTTGTTTATTAAGAGATTCAGAGTCGCCACTTGGGAGATTTATGGTGTCCCAAGTCACCGTTGAATTCCGAATCGAGGAAAGGTTTGACTCTATTTAACAGTCCGCGAACCAGAAATCCGGATAAGGAATTCTGTTAACCCGGGAGAAGGTGTTAGGCATTCCCGAGTTCCGTGGTTCTAGCACGGTCGCTCAACTGTCATATTTTGCTTAATTATCTGATTTTATAACATGCTTTAATATATGTGCAAATTTTAACTTTTAATCGCTTTTGATTATTATTATTTTATAAGAATGCAACGTCGTGAAAACACGTCTCATCAATGTACCCGTAGTTATTGACATATTTCGACTCCGTTGAGATTTGGATTTAGGTCACATAAATGTACACCCTAGTTTAAGAAAGTGAAATTATTAATACGCGCCTAAAGAGACTAACGCGTTATTATTTTGGGGAAGGCCGCGAAATTCGCTAAACAGTCCGTCCCGAGATCTAAGTAGTTTAACATCTATTGAGGGCCCCGCATCTTGTGCGTTTTATTTGGCGAGGCTCGTCTCGTTTATTTTAAAAGGATAATCCTAAAGTGACTACATTTTTCTATTTTTGTTCGTCTCTAAAAATGAAAGAAGAAAAAGTCCTAATTGATTTACATGCTTGACAAGTTCGGGCCTCTTATTAGTTATCAGATTACAATAGATGCTAACGGAAAATTGCACTCGAACTCGTAAAAATGGAAAATTGTTTAGTGCCTTATTCTATAATCGAACTACTAAAGCTGAAATTATAATAAGCATACGAGATTGACAAAATGTTAAAAAAAAAAAACTAACCATTCTCCAAGTTGATTTAAACTAACATTTTTAGATGATTGAGACTAATGGAATTAACTACTAGAAGATGTTATTCTGGATTCAAACACTGGCCTATATACTGCCTAATGGAATCAGATTCTTGGTAGAATTAGCTAAATAATTAAGGCTGCATTGCATTAGGAAGAATGACGAATCACTAATCCATTAGAGTACACAGTCCTAAAATCTGTCTTAAATACAAACACTAATTAAAGATAAAGTCTAAGTAACCAATCAATTAACTATTTGTTTATCATACAAATTACACAACTAACTACATTTAATCTGCAATTGACAACTACAAACTGTGGTTTAAAAACCAAATAGTTCCAGTTAAGTACAAAACTATACCATGCGTTCTTATTGAGTTATGAAACTAGATTATACAAATACTTATCACATATCTATTAGACTACAGGTGCAGCACTAATTCATCAATCACCCTAGCATTTCATTTCACTTTTACATCTCACAGCTACATCAGCGTTGATTAGAAAGTATACCTGGTATTGGAAAAAGAAAAGGAAACAGGAGTGATCAGCACAACAGTAGTATACAGCAACAACAACAACCAACAACAGATATAGAACCCAGTAGAATAAATTCTAGGAAAACCAATAGCAATTTCAAAGATACCAAACAACAGTCACAGGCAAGAAGCAGAAAGACCCAGAAATGCAATAGAACAGTAGGTTTCTGAACTTCAAACACCCAAAGAAAGAAACTTGGAACTTCAATGAAACAGTAGCAAACCAGTACTGATTTTCAACAGCAAAAGAGACCTCACTTTTTTTAGTTTTTAACTCTCAAACACTCTCTTAAAATGATATACTCTCAAACTGACCAAGAAGAGTCCTCCAAGAAACTGATTTTTTAGACTTCAGAAACCACCTTTTATTCTATCCAAACTCCCTTCAATTTATACAACAAACCAGACCCTTTACTTGGGACACTAAAACAATTCAGAAAATTCTTGCCCATGATATTCCCTTACAGCCCATTACTAAATGTTTTGTTTCTTTTAATTCATTTGTCCCCCACTACCATTTGTCTAATTCATTTTTAATCCAAAGGTTATGGGTACATGTGTACTTTAATCACTACCCAATATCATTATGTCTTGTTCCCCACTATGTATTAAACAATGCCTTATTTTAATATTATTAGTGCTTAGTGGACAGAGTAATCAAATTAAATAATTCTTCAAGTTTTTAATTCCCATATTACCCCTAAAATTACCGAAATTACTGTTCTGTCCCCAAACCTTCAATCTGTAACAAAACTATCAACTGACCAAAACTGATTCCTAATTAAACACCAAATCACTACAGCTATAACCAAATTCCTAATCAAATTCAACAATTAATCTCACTAAACAAACTCCTAATCAACAATATTTAGGAATCACTTCAACAAAGTCAGATTTATATCAGAATTAACAGCACAATCCAGTATATTTAAATTACTAAACTCAACATCAGTTGAACTTCAAATTAAAACCAAACCAAGATGAAGGATTCAGTGACTTAATAAGAGACATTTAAATTGAAGCTAAAGCATGGTAGAATAATGAACACAAAAATGAAACACAAGCTATAAACTCTAAACATTTACACAACTATTAAAATAGAACCATCCTAACAAAACAAAGAAGATGAAGGACATACCTGAAGAAGCTTTCCGATTAAACCAAAATGAAGCAACATTACAACTGCACATTGGTACGAAATCAACAATATTGAACTAGAATCTCGGACGAAGACTTCAACTTTGACCTAAACAAAATCTGTTCGGACAATGAACGTCTCAAAACAAATGATGAGCAGCAAACAACTGAAGACGACGACGACGAACAAAACAGATAACCATGACTGACGATGAACATGGCGGAACCCAGTGTGACTGCTGGTCGTTTGGAGCTGGTTCTGGCTGGAAATGGTGGGGTGGTCGTTTGGTAACGGTGCTGGCTTCAGGTGAGGAAGAAGCAACAACCACTGCTTAAAGGGGGTTCGAGTGGAGATGGTTCGTTGGTGGTTCACATGAAGGTGACGACGAGTAGCAGCAAAGGTCATTTGGTCGCTGGTGAACTATTGGTGACTGGTTGATGAGTGACGACGTTGGGTCTATTGGTGGCGTTGGACGTCGATGGAGAAGGCTGGTCATTCATGGCTGGAATGGGGCCAGAGGTGGTTGTTTGGACGAAGCTGGTGGTGGCTGCTGGACGTGGTCGTAGTGGACGTGAGGCGGGCTATTTCAGGTGGTCGACGGCCTGTTTGTGTGTGTGTTGGTGGTTCAGGCGTTGTTGGGGTGGTCATTCAAGTGTTGGATGGTTGGCTGTGTGTATGTGTGTTTTTGTTGAAGATGGGGGATGAAGGTGGCAGATGGTTTTAGAGTTTTTTTGTTAGGGATTGGAAATGAAAATGAAATGAAGAAATGGGGGGTCGTTTGGGTTATGGGGCAGACCGGGTCAAGTTGACCCGGTGGGTTTTGGGTTGGACTTGTGAGACACTTGGGCCAGGTTAATTCAAATTATAATAAGAGGCCCAATCCAATTTTCCTTTCACATTTTTTTGCTCTCTTTCCGTTTATTTGCTCCAAAATTAAACTTAAAGATCCTAAATTAAATTACAAGAACAAAATTAACTTAAAATACTAATCAACTCCTAATAATAATTATCACATAAATTAAACATCAATTAAAATAAAATCACACAATTAGACCTTAAATGCTAAAAATGCAGAAAATACATATTTTTATGACTTTCATTCTTTTAAAAACCAAACATGATTTGATTAATTCTCAATTGTGAAAATTAAATCCTAAAGGTGCATGCAACATATATTTTTTGTATTTTCATTAATTTAAACACATAAACACGCACACACAAGTGCAAACAATAAAAGAAAAATAACACAAAAATCCATAAAAATTGTGAACAACCCAAAACTATATAATCTTGAATTTTGGGGAGTAATTCTCATATAGGGCAAAAACCACGTGCTTACACCCGCGTTCGCGATGACCAGAAAATATTGACCAGGAATTAAACCTACGCGAACGCGGTGCCCAGGCTGCGAACGCGATGCTTCAGAAACTCTAACTACGCGAATGCATTGAACAATTTCACAAGGCCCTGATTTCCTTCTACGCGAACGCGTTACCTCCCACGCGAACGCGATACTTTGCCTTCCAGAACTTCGCGAACGTGTCCCTCTCCCACACGAACGTGAAGAACAAATTTCCAAGCCCTCACATTTCCTCTACGCATTCGCGACATCACCCATGCGAACGTGAAGGGCAAATCTCTGCAACACCAACAGCTGAAAATCTGCTACTTTTAAAATTCAAAAATGGTCCGATTGACCACCCGAAACCACCCCGAGGCCCCCGGGACCTCAACCAAAAGCACCAACACTTCCTAAAACATTATTCACACATGTTCCAATCTTCAAAACACATCAAAAAATGCTAAAACTATTAAATCACATCGGATTCAAGCCTAAGTTTCTTCAAAACTTCCGAATTACGCATTTGATCAAAAACCCGACCAAAACACCTCCAAATGACCTGAAATTTTGCACCCATATCAAAAATCACCTAACAGAACTACCGCAACTCTCGGAATTCCATTCCGACCCTCGGATCAAAATTTCACCTATCAACCGGAATTTGCCAAAATACTAACTTCGCCAATTCAAGCCTAATTCTACACCGGACCTCCAAAATAAATTTCGATCACACTCCTAAGTCATAAATTATCCCACGAAGCTAACCGAATCGTCAGAATTCAATCCGAGCCCTCTAATACAATAGTCAACATCCAGTTGACTTTTCCAACTTAGGCCTTCATTAAAGAGACTAAGTACCTCATTTCTTATCAAAACCAATCCAAATCAACTCAAACGCACCAAATACCGATTACGAAACATGAAGAGGCATAAAATGGGGGAAACAAGGTGGTAACTCCTGAGACGATAGTTCGGGTCATCACAACACTCGTGCACCATGAAGCTGGTCAAACAGATCATCAATACGAGGTAAAGGATAACGGTTCTTCACTGTAGCCTTGGTCAACTGGCGATAATCAATACACATACGCATGGAACCATACTTTTTCTTCACAAACAAAATAGGAGCACCCAAGGTGATACGTTGGGTCGAATAAAACCCTTATCAAGCAATTATTGTAACTGATCCTTCAACTTAACTGAAGGTGTCACCTCATCCTTAGTCCATTGCCTTGGGACATGACCCAAACTTTAACATCTAACATTCGTCATATAACCCAAATTCCATATCATCACACTGCATTGGTCTTATTTCAACACACTGCAACTTTTAATAGCACTTAAATACTTCGAAATTGTTTCTCCGGGATGTTACATTCTCCCCCACTTAGGGTCATTCATCCTAAAATACACAATGTAGCTTATCTCTTTCTTCGCACATCTTAATGTCTCAAAAATTTTCTAACTCCCAAATTTTTCAAAAATTTTGGCAGAGCCTCCTTTGTAACTTGGCCTATCCACCTGCCAGAGTAACACCAAAACAACTCATAATAACACATCCACAACCCAATGAAACACCACAATGTATATATCAGTAACACTAATCTAAGCATTACAAGCATCGCATTATCATAAGGATATCTGGACATGAAACACATCATATGTATGCCCATAACCACGTCTCTGGACATAATAGTTGTTCATAAATTACAACATTGCCAATTAGCCTTATGCTAACAAACATCTTATTTCAAACCTCCACTTTACTCACAACGAGGCATGGAGACCTCATAATTACTTACCCGAATTAACTAGTCACATTTATCGTCATCTAGGCGCCCATCTCGTAGGATAAAACTCAACGTTTACAACACAAAAAAATAGCTAAATATGAACATAAAATACACAAGAATTGTCGAATAAGCCTAACACGCATGAATCCCATTTAAAAAAATTTAATTTCATAAAAGGAGAATTTTAAACATATAAATTTTTCACCACCAGGTCCTCGTCCTTATATAACATCCACCGCAGCTTGTAGCTCGGTTTAAAATATTTCACATTATATAAAAATGTGAGGATCTCATCCCCAACTCTGAATCACAAGTATTTGCACATTGTGCCAACTGAAAATTTTCATTTCCTTTATTTCTTCTTTTAAATAATTTTCGTCAAACAAAATCACAACATATAATGAACCCACATATCGATAGGGCATATAATTCATAATTGAATTTAATTATCCTGAAATCACATCAAAACCCACTGTAGTAAGAAATAGAAAGTCACTTTTAGCCTCATAGTTATTCTTAATGACCAACACATAATGATAGAAATAGCTATCTCCATATAATAGCTCAACGTGTGTATTCACATAAGTAGATTTCAGGATTACAAAACTTACTCATGAGTGGAGCATATTAAGAGGACTCGCCTCAATTTTTAGAGCCAAAACAAATTAAGGAAAAATATTCCTTTTTTTTATAACAATCGGAATTGTACCTGTAATGACATCATCTGGTGTAGTGGCCTCAGCCACACCATACCAATTATATCAATGGGTCGGGCCTACATCTCTCAGGCGACATCTACCCGCTTGCCCTCCATCTCTAACTTATAGTGTATGTAGATTAGTAACTATAATGGAACGTGTGGACCGAGTGTTCTGATGAAATAGATTTCTCCCAAGTCTGTGATAATTTCTCATGATGTTTCTAGTATCACCACATTCATAACAACTCATCTGCAGTTCGGCTGCTCATGTTGAGTCTATGCCGGATAACTAAAATAGCCATTTAAGGAATTCCATGCTAGTGGTGCATTAAAAGATGACTGTCCCACGATAGTGCCCTGATTAACTAGAGCACTACGAGTATTCTGAAATTATTTCCATTTCCCTGCTGATACTGAAATGTAGAATTATTATGGACATAAGAATATCGAAATTCCCAACATCATCCTATACAAATCTCAGCTCTTACTCATATACAAGTTTCAGAGAAATTTTGAATACCACATAAATACATCTCAAGCCAAATCTGATATGACACATGACCCACAATTTGATCTTTGTTAGTGGACTCCCTTCACTTGGTGCAAAGCCATAAGATACATCCTGATACTCCACAATACTAATCTTTATCGCTAGTATGTCACCATCATAAAACACCTCAAGCCATTCATTTGGCACATGTCCTTATGACAGTTAAACTCACTTCCTCCAACATCTCAGTTGCTAGTTGTACCCTTCGCTAAATAGACATCTCATACGAACCACATAGTCTCTATTACCATCAACTATCTTCAGATCTACATCCACCTCGTGACTCTACCATTACTGCGACGATTAGGTAATTAAGTAAACCTTCTTAACACCGTACTTATCAACCAGATGTCAGAACCTATTGCACTCCCATGTGCACAGTTGAATGATCTCTCAATACTTCTGTATTATCGATATGGATGACATGCGGTAACAATGGTTGAGCAAATTCTTAGCTATCTTATAATCTTTCTGTAGCATCACGAACCATCGGCACAAAATTGATACCGAGTGCGCAATTTCAATACATGAGTGGGTGCAAAAAGAACATATGTTATAGGCTCCAAACTGAATAAATGACGCACGATAAGGAATGAAATGAAGTGGAATTTTCCTAACGGTTACATAGCCTCTCGTAGATAAGTACAAACGTCTCCATACCGATCAGCGAGGCTCTAATAAACTGGCTTGTGATCCATGACTCCTATGAACCCAGAGCTCTGATACCAACTTGTCGCGACCCCAGTTCGCCCTCCATGAACTATCGTGAAGACACCTAGTCCTTATGACTAGGTAAGCCTAACAATGCGGAAACAATCTAAACTTGCAGAATTAAATAGACAAAAGTCAAAATAACTGAATGGAACAATATGTAAATGCCGCTTGACATATAAACACAACCTCAAATTCTCATACACTATCCCAAAACCCGAAAACTCATGGATCCACAAGCTAAGAAAGTACTACATAGCACTAATCTCCAGAATTTCTAACAATAACAGAAGTACAGAAGGGCTAAATACTAAACACAGGAATAGAAAGAGACTCCTCGGTCTGCGGACGCAATAGATATACCTCGAAGTCACTAGAGCAGTCGCCTCGCCTTAGGGGTGATAGGACTGAATAGAAGTACCTGTATCTGTACATAAAAAAACATGCACAGAAAGGGCATGAGTACACCACAACGATACTCAATAAGTGTCAAGCCTAACCTCGGTTGGGTAGTGACGAGGAAGGTCAGGGCCCTATTGAGAAAAAATACAAGATATAATCCAATAGTGTGGAATACAGCAGTATAAATAAGTGTGAACAACAGTAAAATACATCAGTATATGGAGAACAACAGCAAGTTCACAGAACAACATGAATACAATGTAAACACTGAAGGTAATACAATTTAGTACTAATAATACCAACCGAATATTTCCAGGATATCGTCTTGAGTTCCATTTTCACTTCATCTATCAAGTGGATCTCCCGGGATACCGTCCCGTAGTCCAACTATCATCTGTTCAATAGATCTCCCTGGATATCGTCCCGTAGTCCAACTATCATCTGTCCAGTGGATCTCCCGGGATACCGTCCCGTAGTCCAACTATCATTTGTCCAGTAGATCTCCCGAGTTACCGTCCCGTAGTCCAACTGTCAATGTACTGGGGATCTCCCGAAAATCTAACCCGTAGTCCCAAATATAAATATACAGGGGGATCTCCCCGGAATCGAACTCGTAGTCCTAAATATAAATGTGCAGGGCGATCTCCCGGGAATCGAACCCGTAGTCCCAAATATAGATGTGCAGGGGAATCTCTCGGGAATCGAACCCGTAGTCCCAAAGTAAACAAACAAGGGGGAGCTCCTAGGAATCAAACCCGTAGTCCCAATGTAAATACGCAACAAAATTAGAGAAACACTCAGAAAAATATCAACTTCACAATAAGGCAAACAAATAGTCTAGCCTAGCCTGCTGCACAGAATCCAAATAAGGCATGTTGAGCAAGTAGGTTAATTAAGTCAATTATACATGCTTCCATAGATTAACAGCAGACTTAAATTCCAAGTAGTACAAACAAGAAAGGAAAAATACAATTTACGGCTATTCTAATGAAAATAGGATTTTCAACAATTAGCACAAGTACGCGCTTGTTACCTCACGTAAAGGACATTTCAATTACCACAATATCAATCCTAAGGGGAGAGTCCCCCACACAAGGTTAGACAAGTCTACCTCAAATAAGTGCAAGTCAACCTGAAACCACGCTTTTGCCACGAGTATCTGACTCCAAATGGCCCAAATGTATTCAATTCAATTACACATTGTAAATAATACTTCAAGTGACTGATTCCACAATTAAATTCTAAGCTAATACGCGAAATTATGCAAAATGACCAAAATGCCCCTCGGGCCCACGTCTCGGAATCGAATAAAATTTATATTTCCAGAAACCTCACACTCTCACGAGTCTAACCAGACAAAAATTATCCAAATCCCATAGCATTTCGACCCTCAAATCATCAAATCTATCGGAGAGGGTTTTCTAACTTTTCCAACAAAATTCACGGATTTAACACCAAAACTTGTAATAGATTCGAGTAATCTAACCAAAATTGAGTTAAGAACACTTACCCCGATGTTTTCCTTGAAAATATCTTGAAAAATCGCCTCACCCGAGCTCCCCAAACTATGTTTTTGTCAAAAATGGCCAAAGACCCCTTTTTATTGTGTTTTACGATATGGGCGCCACATGTGGCGTGGGGCGCTGCCTGTGGCGCCAATTCCAGTAGCTAATAAATCTGTGCATCAGGGCTAGCGCCCCACGCTACCCTAAGCGCTGGCGATGGGAACTATTTTTTTTCCCGACATGAAAATGGACATAACTCTCTCATACGATGTCCGAATTGGATGATTCTTTTTGCTATCGCTCCAAAATTTCGATACGGGTCTAATGATTCAATAAAAACTGAATTTGGAGCTCATTTGATTAATATTATACCAATTATTATTGAATAAACGACATCAAAATATTTTGAAATGCCCGAGTTAAACTCCATCAACCATCCGGATTCCACTCGAGGTCTTCAGGACTTCAACCAAAAGTACCAACAATTCATAAATAATTATCCAAACTCGTACCAATCCTTAAACCACTTAAAACAACATCAAAACCTCGAATTAACCATATATTTAAGTCTAAGAACTCCAAATTTCTCAAAAATACGCTTTCGATCAAAAAGTCTATCAAACCTCGTCTGAATGACCTGAAATTTTGCACACACATCCCAAATGGCATCACGGAACTACTGTAACTCTTAGAATTCTATTCCGAACCTCGAGTCAAAATCTCACTATCAAACCGAAAACTTTAAAAATTTAACTTTCAGTATTTCAAGCGTAAATTAGCTACGGGCCTCCAAAATACAATCCAATCACACACCTAAGTCTGAAATCACCTAACGAAGCTAACGAAACTATCAAATTTCTATTCCGAGACCGTTTTCATATTGTTCTGACTATGGTCAAACTTCTAAGACTTAAGTTCTCATTTAGGGAGTAAGTATCCCAAAACTCTCCGAAATTCAAAACCGAGCATCCCGGCAATAAAATAGCAGAAATAAACTTAGAAAAAATAGTTAATAGGGGATTGGGGCATAAATTCCAAAAATAACCGGCCGGGTCATTACATTTAAGATGACACAGACTTATATATCTAGAAGGATATGTTTCTGAATAGATTTTCAGATCCGGAGATTTTTTTATAACTTTAAAAGTTGTGAATGTTCACTTGTCTATTCTATAGGAAGATGCAAACTCATTATTAATATTTTTTTGCATTATTGACTCTTCTAAATAAATGTTTTGCAGGTTATAAATTAATAAATCTATAGAAACTGTAAGTTCACTAATTATTTTCACATATTTTTCTATTTTATATATGCAGGATTCTACTGAAGAGAATGAGTTAATTGATATTATAAATACACCTGCCAAGATAAGTTTAACTAACGCCGCAACAGTAGTTGAAGAAGATCCCAATACACAGTTGTCAAGAAATAAAATCAAGAGAGTATTTAAGAAGAAGAAAACAACATAAGGTGTTTGTAAATGTAACACTTGGAGAAACCAAGAACTGTCTGATTAGTCTTATTAGTAGTTTTATTAGTTATGAACAATGTATTTAAATCATTTCAAGTTATTTATGCTATTTCACTTTTTTGTTTTACTTAGTTTAGAAATTTTATACTTATGGACAAGATATTTGAAGCTTTTCATGGTTCTTTCTGGTAGTAAAGTTTTCCTATTCAACTGCGTATATTGTTTCTGGATGTACATTAACATTTTATCTGATTTTAAAATATCAGCCTATAAATAGTATTGAATCAAAATGTAGTAGATCATGCTACTTTCAATTGAATTTTCAGGGCCTGAAAAATTGGGATATTTTAATGGGACTCATCTTATGGATGCATAGAGGAATATTAGAAGAACTTTCTGTATTTTCTTTTTATAGATGGATTATAGTAATGACACTCAAGGTGTATCTTAATCTTTCATTCTTTACAGTGTATATTTCTGAAACAGAGAAGCTGGGACTCTTTGGGATCACTCCTTATCAAACGTTTCTTTTCGTTGAGATTTGAGAGGCTACTTAATACTTTGGTATGTCAAATTCAATCTGTACAGGTTCCATTGGACATGTCTGCATTTACTAAAATCATTATCACCTGCTTATCATGATCAATCAGTGAACAAGAATAGTCTATTGTTCAGGAACTTGAAAAGCTTGATTCTTTAGGATAGCATGTATTTAATTAATGGAGATATAAGGATTAAAGTTTAACATTACAAAGGAAGACTAAAGAAAAAAATGCAAAGAATTGAAACGTGAGAAAAAGAAAAGAAAATGTTAAATGCAGAATTTAGGCAGCAAATTTGCAAATGAAGCAACGAAGCGAGGGTCACTTTGCAAGATCGTGACCGGAGCATAAGAGACCAGAAAAGTCTTGGACAGCAAAGCGAGGGTCACTTCGCGAGACTGAGACCGGAGCAGAAGAGACCAGAAAAGTCCCAGACAACGAAGCGAAGGTCACTACTACGAGATCGGGACCAGTGCAGAAAAGTTTAGCTTCTCATATTAAAGATAAGTAAAAGGAATATCTTATTTTCCTAATGTTGGACTATATTTTTCCGCAACATATTTTCTCACATGAAAAATCATATGTTGCATGGTCTAGAGGGATATCATTGTCGATAAAAAGAGTTTTTGGTCGTAACGAAGCAACCAAAGTGTCATAAAGGAACATAAATAAAAAAATAATATCTATAAAGAAGTCTTAGGTAAGATATTAAATTTAAGCGTTTAAATGATTATTGCATTTTTCACCCCTTTATAACAATTTTATCTTCGCGTGTGCGCGCGAGTGTATGTATATATATATCCTTTCTAGCAAATTATCTCATTCTTGCTCTTATTATTGATGAAACCACAAATTTACTGTTCACCTTTTCATTATGAGTTTAAAATTACCCTCAGATTGGTATCCCGTTAGGGATCAAGGCAACAACAAAATCTTTTCGTGACAGTGAGAAGGGGTAATATTTGACCAAGAGTCTAAAGAAGAACAAAATTGCTCAATTTCAAATAATATATAAATAAATTAGACTATTGTCCCATGTTTAAAAGCAATTGCTTTGAAAATACTAGGCCAAACACCTATTAGCATAACTAAATGTTAAGGTATATCGGATAAAGCAAAAGAAACCCAACTTTTTTAAATACACTATTGCTTTCTCCTCAAAATCAGTAGACAGATCTAATCCTATTTACGTTGTGTTCTAAACCATTAAAACATACCAAAATTGAACTTCAATATTATCGTATCTGGAAAAAGAAAATACTGGAATTTATATTAAAATATATAGAATTACTTAAAAAAATAGATGAATTACAAATACACCATTTAAAGCGAAAAAGAGGCGCAGTATATGCCCTGTATCGTCAACTGCATTCAACACACGGCTTTACAACTTCTCACACCCAAGTCAGTTTCTACTCAATTTGACATGGAAGAAGAGAAGAAGCTCGCAAGAAAAAATAGGATAAACATACGCAAGCAGAAACGGCCGAAATATTGTTCGGATAATAATGGTATGAATTTTTATCCACTATTTTACATATTTGCCTGACTGCTGCTTGCAGACTCTTTGTTCACTGCTTCCAAATACTACATATTTCCTAACTCCTCTTCTGTTATCTCTGATTTTCCTTGGGCTAATTGCCACACATAATTCTTTAAAATTTTTGTGGCTATTGGATGTCTCAAAAGCTCTGTCAATGTCCACCATACACTTGCATAAATTATTAGATAAATAAATTTTTATGTGTTTTTTTAACAAATTAATCGTTATGTACATTGCAGAATTGATATATGTTATGGTGTTTAAATTAAATTAACTGAACTACTAATTTTAGAGATGTGGTGACTTAAAGTTGTTGACTATGTTCAATTTTCTTAATTACTGATCTATATCTCTTTCATCTCAAAATCGAAAAACATAAAAAAATATTAGGCGGTAGTTTAATTTAGTGGAAGAGTCATGAGGCTCACTGATTTTAACTAGGACATTTCTATTATGTAGATACAAAAGAAATGTAGCTAGAGTAATTAGAAAGCGATTGAAATTACATCTTATGATACAGTGTTTACAATGGAACTAAAAGGAGATCTAATGTAATGTAGGGGAGTCGAGTAATAGGCGATTATATCAGAATTATATTTGTGTCGAAAGCTGAGGTTCAAATCTTATCAAATGTCCTATTTTTCCGTGGGGGGGGGGGGGGAATATGGAACAAGCATTGAGTTCCCGACATTCTAATTTTTTTGCAGGCTAGAAAAAAGTGAAACGCCTTCACACGTGTGTAATGATATCTGAATCATTTTGAAATCTTTAAGTTCTGCCGTTGTATTATTAATCGTTCGTGCTAATAGTTGATTTGTATTTGTACCTGCCTGCTTATTCTACCCAAAATTTCTGATTAAATCCTTAAGTTTCTTAATCATACATTGATTTGTACGTTGCAGCAACTACGCTTTGCAACATCACAAGGTTCTTGATCTTTTGAACAAACTAATTGTCATTTTGTCGTTAGTGTTTGGGATGTAAACGCTGTTCATAAAAGATGAGAGCTCTAAATATAAAAACTATAAATAACAGGAATACAAATAGGTGTGATAAGCTAGGATACAAGTTCCTTTTATGGTTTGGTCAACAGTAAAATTACTAGAATACATCAAACCAGTACCGTCTTATAATGAATATTTTTGCAGAGTATTAGGAATTCAAGATAATCTGGAGATTAGTTCATGAGATTATTGAGAAAATAAAGCCTACAACTGCAACGATATTTAATTTAATTTGTGGATATGTACTTGTGGAGAGAAAGGTTTGGCTAGAAAATTAGTAGATATGTTTATAAAATCAAAGTTATTCAATTATAGATTTTAGGCATTCATTTACTGCAAATTTACAGTCCTTTATGGGTGTCATGATGTAACGACCCGACCGGTCGTTTTGAGCTCTAGCGCGTCGTTCAGCAGTTGAAAGTCATGAATAGCTTCATTTCAGGTATATTGACTTGTACGTATGGTCAGAGTTGAATTTCGGAAAATTCGGAGTCAAATTGGAAAGAAAATTTTCATTGCGATAGCCTTAAGTTTAAGAAAATGGATAAGATTGGAATTTTGAGTAAACGACCTCGAAATTGAGATCTGAAAGTTCCACCAGGTTCGTATGATGATTTTGGACTTGGGCGTATGTCCGAATTTGATTTTGGATAACCCGTGAGCATTTCAGCGTATATTGTGGAAGTTAGTATTTTAGAAGAATTTCATAAATTTGAGTTGGAAGGCATTTCGGTGTTATAGATGTCCGTTTGGGATTTTGAGTCTGGGAATAGCTCCGTATGGTGATTTTGGAGTTGGGATCAGAAGTGAATTCGAATGTCCGGAGGTCATTTTGAAGTCATTTGGCTAAATATAGAAATTTGAAGGTTTTTGAGAAAATTCGACCGGAAGTGAAAATTTTGATATCCGGGTCGGAATGTGATTCTGTAATTTGGGGCAAGTCCGTAATGTCGAATGTGACTTGTTTGCAAATTTTGAAGTCATTCCGGAATGATTTTGGTAAGGTTTGAGACACTTATTCTCTTTTAAGGAAGCTTAAGTTGGAAAAGTCAACCAGATATCGACTTATGTGTTAGAGGGCTCAAAATGCGAATTTTATGATTTGGATAGCTTCGTTAGGTGATTTGGGACTTAGGAGTGTGTCCGGAATATTTTTGTGATGACCGGTGTAGAATTAAGCTTGAATTGACAAAGTTAGTATTTTGGCGAATTTCGGTTGATAGGTGAGATTTAGATCCGAGGGTCGGAATGGAATTTCGAGAGTTGTTGTAGCTTCGTTATGTCATTTTTGATTTGTATGCAAAATTTGAGGTCATTCGGACTAGTTTTGACGTGTTTCGGCATCGGATGTGGAATTTGGAAGTTCTTGAGATTCATAGGCTTGAATCCGATGATGATTTGATATTTTGATGTTATTTTGGGTGTTCCAAAGGTTGGAACAAGTTTGAATAATATTGTGGGACATGTTGATATAATTGATTAAGGTCCTGAGGGCCTCGGGTGGATTTTGGAAGGTTAACAGAATGGAATTCGGACCCAAAAAGAAAAAAGGGAACTGCTGCAATTTTCTGCAGAAGGCCTTTGGACAACAATCGTGGAGCGTACTTCGGGGGCCTATATCTTTTGAACTACAAAGACTTTTGAGATGATTCAAAAACAAATGTTGTAGTCCTTCCTGTCTAGTTTCTAGAAAGCTAAAGAAATCGTAATTTGGACATCTGTAGTGAAAGTTAAGATCGATTGAAAATGACTGGTGGAGCAGTTTCTCCAGGATTTTCTGATTTCATAGAGCCTACTTTAGAAGCTCATATCTCGGTATATATAAAGAGTTATATGGTCTACAACCTATCAAATTAAAGATCTTCGAGTGTAGTTTTTAAATCTTCAAACTATTTGTCATTTGGATATTTATAAAAGACGTTATAGGTATTTAAACAGAAGGTGTCCGACAAGGAAAAATTTAATAGGATGTACAACTTGTATAGCACAAGTGCAAGGTACAACTCGACAAAGCACGGACAGATTCTTTAAACACGGATTTGGCTTATTTCTTTTATTTCTTTTATTTGGCTTGGATGATTTTGGAGAGAATTTCAAGGGGGATTTCATCAAGCATCAAAGGTGAGTTGTTTCTACTTACTTCCAAGTTAAATGCAAGATTATATGTGAATTAGAACATGAAAATCAGTAGAAAAGTGGGGTTTTAGGGCTTGTGCTTTTGAGATTTTCTAGGGTCGATTTGAAGGGTCAAACAAGCTCCGATTTTTTGTGTTCTTTATATGTACAGACTCGTGAGAGGACGAAGAACATTTTGGAATAAAAATTTCTGAGTTTCGAGATGTGGGCCCGGGGCTCGGGTTTTGTCACATTTGAGAATTTTGATATTTTTCGATTGCTTTCGATTGGGTATTGTCCCTTTAGCATAATGCGACATATTCGTTGTGATTTTGGTCAGATTAGTCGCACGAGGAGGCCAATTCGAGAGGCAAGGGCATAACGAGCTAGACTTTTGGCCGTCTTGAGGTGAGTAATGCTTGTAAATGATATCCTGAGGGTTTGAAACCCCGAATTTCATATCGTAACGCTATATTGAGGCTTGACACGCATTCTATGACAAGTGCGGGGTTGTTTACTATTGGGGATTGTGACTTGGTCCATCCCGAGTGTTATTTCTACTATATTGGCGATTGAGACTCATAGTTTATTACTGTGAATTGGGCTTGCTGCCATTGTTTGGGGCCTTGTGCTTGTGGACCCCTTCGGGGATTGATATTACTATTTTTAGCATATTTTGCATATCATTTGGTTTCAGTACAAGGTTTTTAATATATTTTTTTCAAACTCAGCCATATTTATAAGTTTTGAAAACTCAAATGATATTTTAAATGTTATTTCTGGCTGAGAACTACTATTTTATAAATGCCCAAGGGGCTTATGATGTTTTTCTGGACTGGCTATGGGTGGCTCGGGCTGCGCGCCGCAGCAGTAATTTAAAACAGTGGTAACAATGGCACTGTGTGATGTGACTTGAAACATTATGGGTGGCTCGGGCTGCGCGCCGCAGTAGGTACTGGAATGTACCATCATATGCATTGCATTGCATTCATGTATTTGTTCATTAATTGTTGTTTGTGATGTTTTCTTGAGATATTTATCTTCTATGCTGGTACTATCTGATCATTGAGTGTTGGGGCCCGAGTGGCTGACCAGGGACAAGGGTATTGCCTGAGGGGCGGATTTCTGTGCATAGCATCACGAATTATTTTGAAAGCATTGTTTGGTGACCGTTGAAAAGATCATTTTCAAAAGAGGTTTAAAACTGAGCCAAGATATTTCTAAAGTTTTTCACAAGTTTTCACTGGTTTTTTTTCCATTTAAAGGCTTTTCTCTGCTTCTATACAGTATGACGATATGTTTTAAGTGATTTCTTATCGCTCAGTTGTTATTTACTTTTATTACTCACTGAGTTGGAGTACTCACTTTACTCCTTGCACCTCGTGTGCAGATGCAGGTATTTATTCATCCAGTAGTGGGTTCTGATGCTGATTGGAGACTTTGTTATCATAGCTGAGCAAGGTGACCGCTAGCGTTCGCGGCACCAGATTTCTTCCGTTGATTTTAAATTCCATTATGTATATTACTGGTCTTGTAATAGTGTTTATATTCTTTAGATGCTCGTGACTTGTGACACCCTGGTTTGGGCTGAATTGGGTTATATTCCGCGAAATCATGTTATCTAATTATCTTGAAACTGTTTAATTCACGTTTATATATTGTTGAAAAAGGTTGTGTAAATGGGTTGGCTGGCCTTGTATTCACGAGAGGCGTCATCACGACCAGAGCGGGGTTTGGGTCGTGACACATGAATGGCTGTTTTAGCCAATGTTGGTTTAATGTCATCTTGCTGATATTTTATTCCACTTCTTTTAGTTAGTTGATTTGTATGTTTTATGGTTTACAAACTTTATTTGTCCTGCTACTATCAGAGGGGATGCTTTTGGAAAAGAAAAGGCAACAAAACCTTGAATAGACATAACAAATCGTCAACATTTCACACGATTACATTATACACCTTTAGAGCGTTGTGCACACGCTCCATCGTCTCAATCTCAGGCATGATATCTAAATTTACCTCAAGAGAAATATTTTCAATTTGGTTTGTCAACTTCAAATGTGCAGAGAAATTACCTTCTACCAGATTTAAATGAGCTACCCCGACTGCAAGGTTCTTATTATAAATAAAATTATTAATATAACATGAATCGTTTATATATACTAACGACATTTTATTATAACTTATTAACAGAACTTGAGGATGTCAATATTGATGGTGATGTACCATGTATGTTTTTAATCAATAATTTTTTTAGCTATTAAATTACACAAATAAACTATATTTATACTAATATTCAAAATAATGATAGTTTGATTAAATACTTAACGTAATAATACGTGAAAGCAATCACAGAAAATAATGATGCAACTTAAGATGAAGATGAGTATGAAGGTATATCTATCTTAACACAAACAATGATTCATTCATGTCTGCCTTTTCAATTTATATGACTAACTTAATATGATTTTAATACTATTTAGAGCCTGATGTTGGATATGCAATTATTGACAATGAAGGTATGCATATTTATTATTTCTATATGTATATACAATAAGTAGGCTTACCATAATAGAACACATTGACATTAATCTTACATTTACTTTTTTTATTCATAGAGTACTGGGATATAGGCGATCCTACATATGAATGTGAACATTGTGGTACTTACTTTGGTACGAAGAAAGAATCGGCAAGAAAATCAAAGCTAAAAAACCAAATTTCTCTTTGTGTTGTAATCATGGAAAGATACACCTACCAAAGCCAAAAGAACCTCCCATAATTTTAAAATACTTATTATTCGGATCAGGTAACAAGAAAATATACTTTCACCATACTTCAATAGTATCTTTAATATATGAATAAATATTGATTCACAAGCAATTACTTTTACCTAGGTCCAAAAAGTAACCATTTTAGAGATAATATTAGAAGTTATAACTCAATGTTTTCATTTACCTCAATGGGAGGAAAAGTTGATGCTTATGTCAACCAAACAAAGGGGTTAAGAACATTCAAATTATCTGGACAAAACTATCGTCAAATCGGGAGTTTTTGCCCACCGAAGGATCCACCCCCAAGTTTGCACAATTATATATATATATATATATATATATATATATATATATATATATATATATATATNCACAGAAAACGAAGTTCAGAATAGAATTCATGCACTGGGGTTAGTATTCAATTATTCTAAATTTATATATGCATGAATAATCTAACAAAAATAAACTTAGATCAATTTTATAAAACCTATTTTTATGCAGTCGTGGTGAAAGAATAAACCAACTTCATGCTGAAATGTTCAAGATCTGAAACAAATGCTTGATGAGCAGAATGTTTTGACAAAGTCATTTAGAATGGTCAGAGACAAATTTTAGGAAGATACTCACTCCAATTTTAGACTCAGATTGATAGGAAAACGGAACTATGATGGAAGAAGATACAACTTACCAACAATTTCAAAGGCTGCTGCTTTGGTAGTTGGAGATTTTGATGTATCTAGATGTGACCAAGACATCATCATTGAAAACCCAAATTGGACATCTACAAAGGATAGATGAGTTGAATGCTTCCTATTTAGGTCTTCAGTATCCTTGTTTCCATTTGGTGAAGATAGTTATAGTGAAGACATTCCTTTAAATGGAAATGACAAATCAAGTGGAGGAAGGCATTTTGTTAGCATGCGTGAATATTTCGCATACAAAATTCAAGAAAGGAATGGCGAAGTACCAAAAGTTGTGAACTCAAGAAGATTATTTCAACAATTCTTGGTCGATGGATTTACAATGGTTGAATCGTCTAGGTTGAAGTATATCAGAACTCATCAAAAACAATTGCGAGCTCATATGTATAAAGGATTAGAAGATGCAGTTTTAAATGGAGAGATAAATCCTTCTTCTCAAGGTAAAAGGGTAATTCTTTCATCTAGCTTCACAGGGGGGTGCAAGATACATGATTCAAAATTATCAAGATGCTATGGCAATCTGCAAGTGGGCTGGATATCCAAATCTCTTCATCACATTTACTTGCAACCCAAAGTGGCCTAAAATTAGTAGATTTGTAAAGAGCAAGTGTTTGCAACCAGAAGATCGCCCAGACATTTTATCTAGGGTGTTCAAAATCAAATTGGATCGTTTAATAAAGAATTTGAAAGAGAAACAAATTTTTGGAGCAGGTAAATCAGGTATATAATTAATATTTTTAAATAAATTCTTATCAGATTTATAATCTGATTTAATAAAATATTTTGTTTTACATATAAATTACAACCACTTACCCCAATTGCAAATTATTATTTTTGCATTGATATATACTATAGAATTCCAAAAGCGGGTGTTGCCGCATGCACACATATTGCTCTTTCTTCATAATAAATATCCAAATGTTGGAGACATAGATCAAATAATTTTAGCAGAAATACCAGATGAATCGGTCGATCCGTATTATTATAAGGCAGTGAAGAATTTCATGATACATGGCACGTGTGGTTCTGCTAGAAAATCGTCTCATTGCATACTTAATGGTAGATGTACAAAGCACTTTCCAAAGAAGTTTGTAGAAAATACCACAATCAATAAAGATGGATATCCTGTTTATAAAAGAAGGGACAATGGTAGAACTATCCAGAAAGAAGGTATTGAATTGGATAAAAGGTACGCGGTGCCACACAATAGATATTTATTGTTGAAATATGTCGCACATATAAATGTTGAATGGTGCAATCAATCTCGATCAATCAAGTACTTATTTAAGTACGTTAATAAAGGTCATGATCATGTGACAACAACTTTTTCTCAAAGTGTGCATGAGGAAGACTCATCGGCTATTGATGAAATAAAAATGTATTATGATTGTCGATACATATCATCGTGTGAAGCTGTATTCTTTGTACCACCTGGAAGTGGAAGGCAATATTACCTTCGAATGTTGTTGAATGTCATTGAAGGACCTAAGTGTTACGAGGATTTACGCAGAATCAACAATCATGCACGTCTAACTTTTAGAGATGCATGTTATGCACTGGGTTTATTAGATGATGACAAAGAGTATGTGGATGCCATAAAGGAGGAAAGTAACTGGGGAATGCCATCATATCTTAAGCAGTTATTTGCTATGTTACTATTATCCAATTCAATGTCACGGTCATAATGTGTTTGGGAGGCAACATGGATTTTATTATCAGATGATATCTTACATAAAGAAAGAAGAATATTGGATAATCCAGGTATACAATTCGACCTTCTATTTCAGATTTTAATATTATATGTTTGTTAAAATATTTTTATATTATTGGTGCATACAAATTAAATCTTAGTCTAATCTACGATGCTAGATTTAGGCTTGCAAATTATGAGCGATTAATTATTAATATATTTTGTTGGAGACATAATTGATGTAGCCTTCCAATGAAGTAAAGTAACATTAATGTCACGACCCAAATTCCATATCCGGTCGTGATGGCACCTCTCGTGAAGACAAGGCCAGCCAACAACCCCAAATCCACTCTTTAACAGCTATTACACATAAATGAATAGATAACACAACTTATTGGCATTTAAAACTATTAATTCCATCCCAATACAACCTGACCGGGTTGTCACAAGTCACGAGCATCTAATGAGTAGGGACTCTACTATTGGGCCCACAAAGTATACATACATATATATATACAAGATAAAACTGGAATTCAAAGATGGAATGTGGTGCCGCGAACGCTGGCGGTCACCTTGCTCAACTACCACAATATGGCCTTCAGTCCTGTTAATAACCCGTTACCGGTGAACAAAACCTGCAACTGCACGCAAGGTGCAGGGAGTAAAGTGAGTACTTCCAACTCAGTGGTAATAAGAAAGAATAATAATTGAGCGATAAGAAAACACGTACGGGCACACCAAAATGCTATAAAAGACAGTACAACCATTTGAGAAAAACCGTAATACAATGAAAATCCTTTAGAAAATCTCAAGATCGGTTAAAAATCTCTTTTACAAAATCTCTTTTACAAATATCCCTTTTTCTTTTTCAACAGCCAAGCATATGAATGCTATATCAGTTAGAGCAAGTCGACTCATAAATCGGCCCCTTGGGCATAACACTCCTTAACATATAACACTAGGGTATCCGGTCAACACTCAACCAGGCAAGTAACAGTATGTATGCCAATGGTATATGAGTGCTAAATGTCATGCCACATAGTACAAACAGGAGTGAATGCATGAATGCAATGCAATGCATATGACCGCTACGGCGTGTAGCCCGATCCATGGGTACCCTGCGCTCACTGGGGGTGTGTACAGACTCCGGAGGGG
>MU712400.1:0-19395 GCA_026770625.1 Nicotiana glauca
TGAGTTATTATGTGACCAATTAATAAAAGATGTGACATTAAAATTGTAAAAATCATTTTATTTGATATATTTATTTTTATTTTTTTTGAATAATTTGCTTAGGGTAAAAATCATGTGCTCACAGTAATGTCCCCTGAGGACGATTGTTCAGAGACATTGAAATCTGGCCCATTTGCACTTCAATATTTTTGATTGCTGCATCATGTGCATCTACTCTTTCATTTATTTTTGCATTGGACCCAATAACCTGCTGCATCATTGCTTCAAGTCCAGCGAACCCATCTTCTTGCCTCCCACCATGCTGCTGCTGAGGTGGGGGATACCCTTGCTGCTGATTGTGATTATTGTACCCTGTGGCCTTGGATAAGGTGCCATATTGTTTGGGGGTCTCACACCTCCCATGTTTCCAGTGTTAAATTGTGGCTGAGCTGGCCTGTATTGCTGCTGATTCTGCTGACCCTAGTTCTGATTACCCTGTCTTTGGCCTCTATAATTCGACACATAGTTCATGTCTTCAGGGTGCTGGTGATGATGATCATGTTCCGCATTCCAAGGATTACTAATTTGCTGACTAATTCAAGATGTGCACAAGCCCCCATTGGTAGTATCTACGATATGCACTTGTTGTTTCTGCCTTGATTCCTCCACCTTTTTGGTGAGTATGCTCATCTGTGTCAGTAGGGTCGCCACATTTTCAGCCATGGAATTTGATGGATCAAAAGGCACTGAGTGCACCACTGGAGTGATAGGTGCATTCTTGGTCGTCCACCCCGAATTCTGTGTCATTTTGTCAAGCAGACTCTGACCTTCTCTCCAGGTTTTGCTCAAGAATGCCCCACCAGCTGAGGCATCTACAATGCTCTTCATGCTATCTGACAGTCCCATGTAAAACCGTTGTCCCAACATCTGATCTGGAATACCATGGTGTGGACATATAACCAACATTCCTTTAAACCGGCTCCATGTCTCATGCAGTGTCTCCATTGGTTTCTGTTTAAAGCTCACGATCTCATCAATTTGTTGAGCCGTTTTGTTGGGCGGGTGGAACTTGATGTGAAATTGCTTGACTAACTCATCCCAGGTTTCTATAGAGTTTATGGGGAGTGAGTTTAGCCAGACCTGAGCAGCTCCTGTCACCGAAAATAGAAACAATAACAGCCTGATTGCTTCCGGAGTTACGTTGGGTTGCCTTTGGGTTTTGCAGATAGACAGGAAGCTCTTCAAGTGCTGCTGAGGATCTTCGACTTGTGTACCAGAAAAGAGTCCCTTGTCTTGCAACAGGTGCAGCATGTTATTCGTAATCTGGAACGATTCAGCTTGTATCGCGGGCACAACTATGGCAGTGGACAGATTGTCAGCTGTGGGTTGTGCCCAATCATATAGTGCAGCCTCAGGCACAGGAGGTGCCACTTCTCTGACGTTTCCGTTGACGTTGTTTACGTCACCCATGTCAATTTCGAGTTTGTGTGTTTGTTGGGATTGTTGAAGTCTTGTGTTGGCACGGTTCAATATTCGAAATATTTTCTCGGGGTCTGAGAGTCCTTCAAGTAGTTCTCCAGTCCTCGTAGAATTTCTAGGCATACACCTGTGCAACCAAATCAACAACCGTCAAAATTTCAATAAAAAATTGGGTAGAGAGAAAACTGACTACACTAAGAATTTTGTATTTCTATCAATGGTAATTGATAATTCTGTTAATTCCCCGGTAACGGTACCAAAATTTGATCACGCCCATCTATGCCTTACAAAAAGGACAATGCGGACGTTGCAAATATAACCTGGGTATTATGACCAGAGTCGAAACCACAGAGAATTAACCTATCAATCACTATCTTTAGACCTACTAAACTCTTTAGAATCAATTTCCCAAACGTTGAGAATCACAATTGAGGGTGTTTTTACTAACTAAGATTAACAGTAAGTAAATAGTTGTAAACTAATATGCTAAGTTGTAAACAATAATGAGAAAGCGCTAAGGTAATGATTTCCCCTATTGATGGAATTCCTTCTGTTTATGTTTCATACAAATTCACCAACGCATTCCTATCAATCATGAACGCTCTTCTTACCGTAAATCTCTCCCGAGTAATCACAGTAATGTACTAAATGCACTCTTCCGAGATATACTAGCTAGCTTTGTTTATCACAGTTCACTTAAGATTGCACCAAGGCTTTGTTATTCCTAATCCCACCTTTAAACTCGCAGTTATAGATCCCTCTTATACTTTGGGAGTGGTGTTGTTAAACATTCACCTAAATATGCACTCTCTCCCGAGTTATGCACACTAAATAGGCACAGCTAATTGAGGATCCTGTCAATTAACTACAACAAACACATAGTTGAATAAATAGAAATTAAAATTGGCAAACTGTATTCACATAAACAAGAAATTTATCCCTCAATAGGTTCCATCAAAACCCTAAACAAAAGATTTAGCTACTCATAACTATGGGTAAATAAACTAGAATAATATTCATCATGAAAATTGCAAGAAAAATTAAAGAAGAAGAAGATATGATGTTTTGGGTGATCTCTCACAATTGTTTTCCTCGCCAAAATACTCTCTAATTCAATACCTCCCCCTTTAGACGAAGTCTAGTGTTTAAAATAGGGTTTTGGGCTAAAAATCCCGTATTTTGCACTTAGGTCCCTGAACGTTTTCGCCTCTACCGCGGTTCTGCCGCGGTTACCGTAGAACCGCGGCCAAACATGCTCTATGATTCTTTAGTTGTCCGTGAGTACACTCTGTCGCGGTTCTGCCGCGGTTACGGTGGAACCGCGGCAGTCCTTCTTCAGGCCTGGCTTGAGCTGCTTCGCGTGGTTCACTTGGCGGAATTTTACGATTAGCCTCTTTTTCTCCATATTTGATCCCAAAAGTACTCCATAGCCTTCTCTTGTCATATATCACCTGCAAAGCATTAAAAGCGCTAATCAGAGCATTTTGTTATCACTTTTATTATCAAAACTATACAAGAAGGTAGTTCTTTAGGGCCTAATTATAAAATTCACCTATTATCAGATTGTCCACAAACAAGTGGTCTATGCAAACATTGAAAGCTTTTGAATGTTCTATCATTGTATGTTGTAGGAGATTAGGTGTGTAGATAAAGGATACAATAAATGAAGAATGAACCACATGGTCTAATTGACTGTAGCATGATATGGATGAAGAAAAAACAGAGTGATTTATGAAGTTGATCTGAAACAGGAAAGGTAACACAAGTAGACATGGTGGTCGCTTGATTAGGAGAAATTACTTGAAGTGTGAGGTTAACTTTCACTAAGATATGAAATGAATGTTCATTGCAAATAGAAGGAAAAAAGAAATATTTGACACAAAAGGATTACCAAGTAATTGAGCATTTCAATCGCCACCATTAACGAGTAGCCAATCCCATGCTAATCTATAATTTGTATGGAAGTACTTGTCGGGCCTTATTATATTTAGGATTTTTCCATAAACTTTTAATCTATTAGGACTCTCTTTCGTGAAGGAAGGAAAAAAAAGACTCCCAATAGAAATAAATCTCTTTCATATGTCATATTTTTCTTGGAGGCAGGGGCGGCCCTTCCATAAAGCAAGTAAAGCAACCGCTTTAGGCCCCATATTTGTGGGGGCGCTATTTTTTGTTACACCTAATAGATTATGTATAAGTTTAAAAAGAGTTCTGTAAAGGGAAAAGGTTTGATTTCTTTCTTTAACAAATATAGAGAAGAAGGATTTGCAACTGCAATGATTTCTACCAAGAAAATTGCATTTGAAATGAATATCGAATTCGAATTTCGCAAGAAACGTGTGATATAAGTAACAATTTGATGTGCAATATTGATAATGAAATCTGAAAATCTTTCGAAGAGCCCTTTAGAGTTGATTACTTTTATATATAATAGACAAGACTATTTTTTCACTTCAAATAGATTTAAACAATTCGAAGCATATGAAAATATTTTTTGTTTTCTATTTAGTAATAAACACTAAGATCGCTAGATGTTGGAAATTTGAAAAAAAAAATTGCCTTAATTTTTTATGTTCCTTAAAGCATAATAATCAATTTGATAATGATGATTTAGATTTATTTTCTGAATTAAAAGTATTAAGAAAAATAATACAATTAGAAGATAACAGTTTAATTAATATACTTAATTAAATAAAAAGAATTAGTTCTTTTCCAAATGCCTAAATTGCTTATATGGAATAATGTTAATAACTCATGTTACCGTTACTTCAGCGGAAAGAAGTTTTCAAAATTAAAATTGATAAAATCTTATTTAAGAACAACAATGTCACAAGAAAGGTTAAATGGATTAGTTATATTCTCAATTGATAAATACGTATTAGGAGTTATTGTTTGTAAGAGAATTATTTACAACTTTGCATCTAAAAAAAGCTAAAAAAAAATAGATTTCAAATAAATAATAATAAAAAAGTTAAAAAGTTATGGCCTCTCATAAAGTTTGGCTTTAGGCCACAAAATTGGTCGGACCACCCCTGCTTGGAGGAGAAGTTTTGTACTTCTATAAATTGACGTTTTCTTCTCACAACAAGAACAACAACCTCCACAATATAGTCGTTAGGAGAATCATGTTCAGGGGAGATTATTCTCTCAAAATTATTTTCTCTTTTTATAATAATGATAGATCATATGTAGGCCGATTAACCAATCCATAATAAATTATTATGCCTAGTTTAGTATATTTTTCTTTCTCGTCTTATTTATCGTTTCAAAAGTTTGCATTGTTGATTTCTGCATGCATCATCTTATTTCGATCCCAACAAGTAGTATCAGAGCCAATAGTTTAGAGCCAATGGTTGAAGCAAGGCTGAAGACAGGTTTAAGGTGGATTCAGATCAAGCAACAATCAATTAAGTCTAAAATACTACATATGGAGACTTTTAACCATATATTTTCGATTTTCCTAATGCTGCATCTTTAAAACCAAAAGTCATTTTTAATTTGTGCTCACTTTTAATGCACAGGGCTCCAATGTTAACTCATATCCATTTTTAATCATGACAAACAACAGTGATGAAGGTGAATCAAATTTTGCCAAGAAAATTCAGGTCAATGGGAGAACTGTTAGGATTTTACCCTGAATTTTTAATTTATTTGGACTCTCTTTCTTGAAGGAAGCAAAAAAGACTCCTAAAAGAAATAAAGCTCTTTCACATGCCTTATCCTTTTCTTTGAGGTACTTCTATAGATTTACGTTTTTTCTCACAACATCAACCTCCACAATGTAGTCTCGTTAGAAGGATCATGTTTAGGTGTGATTATTCTCTCAAAAATTTTATTTTCTTTTTATAATAATAATAGATCATATGTAGGTCGATTGACCAATCCATAATAAATTATTATGTCTAGCTTAGTATATTTTTATTTCTCGTCTGACTTATCGTCTCAAAAGTTTGCATTGTTAGCTTCTGCATGCATCATGTTTTTTCGATCCAACAATTATCTCTTCTTCTTTTTTTGTAACGGTAGTGTTTGAATCAACTCGCCCACTTCTCAACCATTTCACCAAATACCAATTACTCCACACCAACATAAGTAATTGAGATAATAACGGTAGTTTTCGAATCAATTTGAGCACATCTCGGCTATTCCACTAATTACTTGACACCAACATGGGCATCCAGTGATTTCGAATCAAACTTGTCTCGATTAATCCAATTACTCCGCACCAATATAGATATCAGGTGACCCGACTATGCTTGGTATGTGAGTATTAACGGGCATCAGTTCTTTGATTGCATTATTTTCAAATCATTGCAGGCTACATAAGCAAACATGTGCAGCAGTATACGATGTACATTAAATACAACGTCCTTTGCATATAAAATAAATTCAGGGGATTTCAGAACCATAATTCAGGTGTAAACTTTTGCTGTAAGAGTTCAGAATCAAGGCAGGTTGCAGTCATTTAACTACCAGTTATCACTTAGGTCAGTGCACGGTTCATAGCAGGAATCAAGACTTCAAATGGAGGACAAAAGAATGCTATTTACAGGTAGGGCGAATTTATGGTTGTTGGTGAAGATAAATTAGTTAATTGCTGTGAGAAACTGAATTCAAATGACGTCGTTCCATTACCACTTCTTTCGAATACAGTAAGTAGCCTCCCAAGGATAATCAAACCATAGGTCAAATGAAAACAATTTTTAGTAAGTGCTACAACAATAATGCAGGACATGCAAACAAACTGGGGAACATTTAAAGCCAAAAGGAATAACTAAAAAGGATATTCACCAAGTTGGTTATGGTTCAGTAACTCAAATGGCTGCACAAATAAAATTACATAAACGGGCTCTGAATTTGATGGAAAATGTGCTTGGAAACTAGGAAAATATTTGACTGTTACTTTTGCTAGCCATGAAACATACATCTAGTTCAACAAAAATAATAATTTCAACACCAGCTAATATTCATCACGTCCAACTCGCCGATCATCCCGTCCCCTTCCCATGTATAAATCACGGTGATAGTCTTTGGGTGGCGGTCCGCCTCTCACTGGAGAACGACTTCTCTCCCTGATATCACGGGCCCATTGGCCACGAGGTAATACTGGAGGACGAGGCGGAGATGGTATTCGCCTTTCCAAACCTTTCCTCTCGCTTAAGAAGCTCTCTCTGACACGCTCCCTATGTCCCCAATCCAGGGGTGGAGGCCTTTCAAACCTACTCCGGTCCCTATAATCAGCATCGGGATAATCAGGCCTATCTCTACGGATTGGCGGATCTGCAAACCTCCCTTCATATCTGGAATGAGGAACCCCAACTCTGAAATCTCTGGCATCATCTCTAGCCCAGCCACGAGGAGGGGACCTATACCCGTTCACAAACCTTCCTGGAGAACGGTTGATTGGGGGGCCAGGAATGTGGCGAGGGGGAGGGGGGCCAGGAAAACCTCTCCTAGGACTCCCAGCAGGTGCATATTGAGGCCTTTTGCATTTGTTACAGTACTCTCGCCTTGCAAAGTTCAAGTTGTTACATCTGCAATGTCAGGAGAACAAAGTATGATACACAACTATAACATCTAGGACAAAAGAATTTGCTTTCCCTTTTTTCTATTTTGGAGCAGATCAGTGTTGTCAAAGGCGCGCTTAAGCCCTGAATCGAGGCCCAAAACATGTTGAGCGCTTTGCCTCGCTTTGCATGCGCTTTAGTGTCACATCAAGGCTCTAAGGCATACTTTTACTTGCCAATGAATGTAACCTTGAAAAGGCGACATAAAACAATTGATATTTCACTTTCTCGTAAATTTTTTCCAATTTCTTTGCCATATATTTATTATTCATGCTTTTAATTATTAGTCTTGGGCTACAAATACATATTTTTACTTTTTCTCCAATTGCACTTTTTTTTATTAAAGCCCGCGCTTTGCGCTTAAAGCCTCGGACCTTAGAGCTTTTTTGCGCTTTTCGCCTTTGATAACACTGGAGCAGTTTCACGGTGATTTAAAAGGCAGCATCTACAGACAGATGTAATCAGAATAGACATCATTAAAACAACCAAAGTACTTGAGCAATGTTAATTATGCAAGTATGCCTGCCAAGTAATCCCTAACATTTCTGCTTCAACAAAATCAAAGTACATCCAGTCCTTCCAAAATCTTCTTAGAACACTTAATACTATTGAAGCAGTTCAAACTTCAAAAATAATCAGAAAAGAACTCAATAAATCCATTCAACATTTCTTGCTTGTTTCTTAGTTAGCAGCAGACGGATCTTCATCTAAGCACTTCTTGCATAAGAGAATGGCTTGTTTGTCACTTAAATATATTCTACTTTAAAAAACAAGACTCTTAACAAGAGCAAGCAACTACCAATATAAATTGTTCCATCTGGGTACAAATTACGGAGACCTGAAGGCAAATTGCAGGAATCATAGGTGCAAAACCCATTTACTGCAATTCAAACCTGATCAATGAGTAGAATCGTGTTCAAGATATGGGAATTTTACACTGTATGTCTATGTCCTTTTTTATATGATATTTAAGGGATCTTACGGATACCAGGTAGACGCAAGAAAGCTTCAGATGATGCTATCTAATTAGCAAGAATCATTTAGCTCATTTTGAAACCTTTAAAACCTGAGGAAACAGATAAATTTAAACAAGTCTTCCGGAAACAAAGTTATTAGCTCGCTTGTTCATACAGCAAGCAATGTCTGTCTTGTGCATAATATAACAACAATGACTACAACATCTCAACCTCAAGCAAGTTGAGATCGGTTATATAAATATTCATTGTTCATACTTTAAGATTATAAATTCAAAAGAAATGACATAAGCCTAAGCCGCCAGGAGAGGTGAGACCATTTTCATGAGAGAGGGACGAGCCTCCTGACATGAAGGAATGCCCAATAATCCCTTGGGGCCTGGTATGTCCTTTCAATTCTGGTCTCGCCTTTTTACCAAGCCTACCATATAGAAAATGATAGACGGCCAACTATCATTGCCTTGCACAAGTCGGCACACTATAATGAGCTCAAATGCTTTCCTTTCTCCATACCTCCTACCCTCTGAATTTCCTAAATTGAGCTGGTCCAAAGTGTTCCCGGTAAAACAAGGAATGTGAATCAAACCGTTCAGCCCCGTGTTCTTAGTTTTCAAGAATTATCCACTTAAAAGATAGTTTGATGAATTAGATGCCAGCCCTATGTAGGAATTTGATAGATATGGGAATTCAAACCAATCAATGGTAGAAACATGTTTAAATGCTTCAATTGAAAGTTGGTTTTCAATAAGTTCTAAAGGCTCCAACTCCCATGCCACTGATCCTTACTCAGCTATTACAACGACTGCTTGATATATTGAAGTTCTCATAATTCAATGTAAGCAATTCTAAATAATCAAAATCTCAACAAAGATAGTTTGATGAATTATCTAAATATCCACTTAAAAGATAGTTTGATGAATTAGATGCCAGCCCTATGTAGGAATTTGATAGATATGGGAATTCAAACCAATCAATGAGTAGAAACATGTTTAAATGCTTCAATTGAAAGTTGGTTTTCAATAAGTTCTAAAGGCTCCAACTCCCATGCAACTGATCCTTACTCAGCTATTACAACATGACTGCTTGATATATTGAAGTTCTCATAATTCAATGTAAGCAATTCTAAATAATCAAAATCTCAACAAAGAAGAAGAAAACATTTTAAGACCATGAAAGAAGAACATTTGAACAGGAGAAAAGAAATCAAATCAAACATGTTGAAAGGATAATTCAATGCTAAAAAAAATAGGAGGAGAAAAACAGCACGTACAACGGGTCCATGCACATCCAATCACCATCTCTTGGCCGTACATTTGGGTTACTTCTAGGTAGACCTTCGCCTCTAACTTGCCCTGCACCATAACCAGGTCTATCATAACTTTTGCCCAGAAACCTGCCAGCTTCTCTTCCACGACCGTAAGGGGGTGAATAGTCTCGATGTCTGCCTGGATATTTCCCTCTGCCAAATCCACGAATACGTGGCGGGCCACCAGAATGATCAAAATCAGGACTATACCGATGATCTGCATTCCTATGGCGCTCAGGTGAAACAGAACCTGCACGATTTCTATATCCTGAAAAAATCCAGTGAATCCCAAACATAAGAGGCACTATATCACGAGAGAAAGTTACCCATATTATTTCCTAATCCTAATTAAGCTAAAGTTTTTGCAACCCATGAAATGCCAACAATTGGACTAAGCTTGTGCAACCAGTACCATTGTTCAGAGCTTCTTGTAGAATATTAGAGAAAGAGTAGCAGGAAGAGAATGTGAATCTCGAGGATGACTGTCTTCAAATTTATGTCTCAAACAAGATTATTACAGTACATCAACTGTAGAAACTACAATTTGCCATATCATCCACACCTCACATGATAAGTTACTGCAATCCTTGAGGAAAAATAGACTTGGTTACTAAATGTGAAGCCAGTACCGTGGATTTGACGCACTGCACGGTTCACATTCATTCCCTCTAAACACATCAAATAGAAAACCCGTATTCATCGATGAAAAACAACCAATACCACCAACGCAAGTAGTAATTAGAAACTCCCAACTGCACCAAAGCCAGGACCTTATTACTGAACTCCTAACGATCCAGGCAAAATGCATTCCATAAAATTATCAAACTGCTAATAATCAACTCAAAATGCATTCCAACTCCTTAACAAAATGACTGTAAATTGAGCGAAACCAACCATAACCAACTTATCAAAAAGTGAAACCAAATCATAACCATCGTAAGCTCTTACGATTGCGCAAATGGCTGAGAAAATCCAAGCACTGAACTTAGTAAATCCCTGTGCAAACCAGCTCTCAGTTTGTTGATTAGACCTATTAAGTTCAAGCTTCTACATGGGACTAACTGACTGATGCATCAAAACTTACATGGAATCCTCTTATCAAACCGAAACTAAACCTGGAGCAAAGCAACTAATCCAAATGCATGCCCAATTCAATTCCTATTTAACCGGCAAAATAAAGTATTAAAGGAAAAAAATCCCAAAAACAACCGCTAATTGGAGAAAGCAAGGAACTGAAAAGACTAAAACATTCATCAGTTTCATTGAATCCAAATGACAAGGATTGGGATGGATTTGGAACACCAATAACCAAACACCAATTGTCCACCAAAAGATATCTGTTGCTTCACTGGATGTTTGGGTCTTTGTCAAGTTTCACCTGTTACCACTCATCACCGTTGCAGCATTTCCAGCCACTTCAACAATACAACTATAAAGACAACCAGCAAAAACACTTCATTCACAATATCAACCATTTAGTAATGGATCAACCTCAGATACCTCATGTAACATTCTCAATTTCCTTCAAAGAGATAATTCACAAATCCATACAAGCTGACTATCAATAGAGCAACCCATGAAACACAACAAGATACAAAGAGATCACAGCTCATGAAAAACCCTGTAAAATATTATATTCGACAGTTATTCTTTCCTGTTCATAACACCCCAACCAAATTTCTCTACCAGAACCTC
Organism: Nicotiana glauca; assembly: GCA_026770625.1. NCBI lineage: Eukaryota > Viridiplantae > Streptophyta > Magnoliopsida > Solanales > Solanaceae > Nicotiana > Nicotiana glauca. Next base: position 11,001 of record MU712400.1, read on the forward strand.
ACCACGTGCCTTCCTCAATACCAATGTTCTTGCACCAGGCAAAGTGCTCAGCTGTAAAAACAATAGCAAAATTCATTCACAATTCAACACTCCGTAAATGATACTGGAGAACAACAACGGCAATCAAGTGGGTGGATAAAGCTGTTATTTCTCACTCAGAAATGCAGAAACTTGATGTGCCTTGACATGAAAAAGATCTGGCTGACGCAATAGATCTCAAATTTTTGTCATGTTGAATGCCAGAAGCCTGTAAGTCTCCAAACTACCTCATTAATCATATCTATAGTAGAAGTCTTAACAGTTGAATTTGAGGATGATATGAAGAGTCAAAACGTGAAGCCACTTCACTATCCACTAGAATTTGGGTATGAAGGAATTGATTATGAGATAGAACATACAAAAAAAATATTAAAAAAAGGGTAAAGAAGTTCACGGTGAAGTTGAGCCCATACTTGAGCTACATTTGAGTTGAAAAAAAAAAGTAAAGAAGTCTATGGCAAAGTTGAACCCATACTTGAGCTACATCTGAGTTGACCAATAGCATAGAAGATGAGTTTCATGGTTTATACTTTTTGCGGACGATATTGTTTTGATTGAAAGAACTAGCGAGAGAGCTAACCTCAAATGCTAGACGAGTAAAGGAGTACTCCAAAAATAAAGGCTTTAGGATAAGTAGAGGTAAGATAGAATGTATGCACAAGCACAAGTCTAGCATACCTAAGAAAAAGAAAAGTTGAAAGAAACTAAACAGGACTACAGTGCTTAAGTGAAAATAATTGAAGCATCTACACTCAGCCTTTTAGAATCAACAACAACTACAACCCAGTGTAATCCCACATGTGGGGTCTGGGGAGGGTAGTGAGTACGCAGACCTTACTCCTACCCCAAGGAAAACTCAGCCTTTTAGAATAATGGCATAATAAATGTAGTTGTAAAACTTCAAACTAAAATAGCATGGCTAAACTGGAAAGGTGATATGAGACTGTTATGCAATAATTGTATTTAAACGGACAGGAGAAGAGGGACGGACTCATTATCCCCGAGTGCCGAAGACTCTGGTTGGTCCCAAGGGTTGACCGGGACAGATTTCTCGGTCACAAAAAAAGTATGTTATTCAACAGACATATACTTAACGAAGTGAAAGAGGAATATTACAGAATGGCTGTGACACCACCGACACTAAATGGAGAGATTTTTCAGCCTCTAAAACCCAACATACCCACAAGACAAGCATAACCAAAATGAGAATGTTGGACGTTTTGCCATCAAAAAAAAAAAAGAATAGACAAGATCAAAAGCTGATCACATTCAGCAGGAAGTGCAAGTGAAAGGAAAAAATGACCAAGATGATTTGATCATTTTCTGCGTACACCAAGTGAGTTAGTCAGTAAGCAATGGGTAACGACACCATGATAACTGGAGTGATTCCTTGAACTATGGGTAATGGCACCATGATAACTGGAGATGTTTAAAGGAATGAGATTAAAATTACATATAGCAACTTTGTCTTAAAAAAACTGTAATATATTAATGGAAGCAGGGAATTCTTGTGAGTCATGGTAACTAGTTGGTGTGCAGGTTAGCTGTTATTCGCACACATAAAACAAATCTGGTTTCTGATAAGTGCCTTTTAACTATGGTTAGAGATTGTATGTAAATGTAGGAATAGGTGTATGATTTGGAGAACCGCTAATTTTACGCGATCACCAATTTATCCTAAAAGAAAAATTACTGAAGCCCAAAGAGTACGATTCATATATCTGATCCCAACTGTTTGGAATTGAGGCTAGTAGAAGTTACCATATTGTTGTATCACTACATCACACTAAGAAGATTTAATTGTGAAAACCCACCGAGACAACCGTCAGCAATCAGGATACAATCAATTAAAACTTTCACCAAAGATACAAAACGTATAATCTAAAACGAACAACACGCCTGAATACAGCAGCGCTATTTTATTTAGTTCTGAAATTCGACCAAAAAATAAACAAACAATCAGATCAATATAGTCTTAACATACGGGTTGGATCTAGGGTTTCGTAATTATCGTGAACAAAAAGGGGGTGTAGCGAAGGACAAACCATGAGTATCGGAGAATCGACCGGAACGTGAATAGGGTGGTGCATCTGGACGAACCTCACCGGGCTCGTAGTCGCTACCAGCACCGTCACTGTCATTATCTCCGCCGCTGTCGGTGGGCCTTACAACTAGGCTGCTCAGGTGCGGCGTTGGCTGGTCTTTCTCTCGCGAACCCATATTCTTCTCTCTTGCCGCACTGTGCGTAGTGTCTTTTTCTGTGCTCCCGTTGTTATATGACCGTCGATTTCTAAAAAGAATATTATGAAACCCTAGTTGGTACATATTTGGATACGTATGTTTTGGAAATTGGGTTGTTACTGGTTGTATTGTAACCTATTATTAAAGATAATATTTATTTTTGTTATTAATTAAATTTTATTATAGTATTATATTATTAAATTTATTATTACGTCAGAATATTTATTTTTAGTGTTAATTATATTTTGTTATATCGTATTATTAAATTTATTATTCTACCTTATACCTTACCTTTTTTTATATAATATTGCAATTGTATTCTTCGTATTACCGTTGCATGACATAATGAAATGACTATAAACGATAAGATAAATTCAAACGTCGTATTTATTAAAACAATACAATATAATATAATACAATCCGATATTTATGAAATAATATGCAACGACCAACCAACAAGTTATAACGGTGAAGAATCTAAAGATCTAACCAATATAAAAGAGAAATAGTTTCTTATCAATAATTATATTTCTTTTCTCTTTTTGCCTATCTAACTTTATATAATAAAGTGAACGTAATTTTTTTTTTTTTTTCATTTAAGTCTATGTATAAAACTCTATTAATTCATTCTAATAAGTGTCTATACCTAAATAGTTGTAGGTCTAATAAAGTTAGTTGTTGAATTTGAATTTGCGACCTAGAGATTCATATTATAATCTTAAGATCTAGTTATTCGTAATAAGAATATAGAGAGTCATGTTTGCATTGACCTAACCGATCGTTTTGAGTTTTATTATTTTGGTATGTGATTTGGGAACTTTAGTTGATATGATATTGTATGACCTGCATGTAATAGTTGGTTAGGGTTCTAAGAGGTTCGGGAGTGATTTGGAATATTTGGTTTGCAACTAGAGGGTTTAAATTAAGAAGAGTTGACCAAAGTCAATATTATGGACAAACGAGCTCAGATATGTGATTTGAAGGTTTTAATAGGTTTATATGTTGATTTAGGACTTGTACCGTATTCAGTTCGGACCTCAGATGGTCCGGGGTTGATTCAGCACTTCATATTGAAAATTGGAATTCATGAACTTAAGAGAATTTCATAATGTGGATTGATCTTTGATTCTTGGTTTTGATATTGTTAATTGTGTTTTGAGCCCTTGAACAAGTTTGTTTCGGGTATACGAACTTGTTAGGATTATATGACAGGATACTAGGGGACTCCAATAAGTTTTGGGGTGATTTTGGATCATTTTGAGCCATGTCTTGCAGTTGTAGATTTTTTACTGCAGGGGAATGAATCATGATCGTGTAGGCTAGTGCTGTAATTGAAAGAGGAAAGGATGCTTGGAGTATTGTCAGTTGCGATCACGTAAGAGAGACTACGAATGCAAATGTCACGACCAAAAGATCTCATCGAAGTCGTGGCGACGCCTAAGATCGCTTGCTAGAAAAGCCACCAATCAATAAGCAGAATCAAACTTAAATAGTAGCATTAAATAGTTTCAATGATGGAATAATCATAAATAACTTAAGCCAATAGTAATAATAAAAATAAAACCACCCCATGACTTGGTGTCATCAAATACATGACCACTACAGAATATAAGTACACGGTCTAATCACCAAAATACAGTACTGCCTAAAAAATAAAATAGTAATAATATGAACTAATATAAAAGGGACTTCAAGGCCTAAGAATGAAACACAACAACTACTTTGAAATCTCCAAGACATGGTACTGGTGGCACTACCTAGCAATCACCTCTCTCGGCAGTACCTAGATCGGCACATACAATGCAGAGTGCAGTATGAATACAACCGACCTCATGTACTCAATAAGTAACAAGTATGGCCTCAGACTGAAAGCAACAACGATCCTGGCAAGGTCCAATACTCATTCCAATATCCAATAACAACAATAATGGCAAAAAAAAAATGTCTCAAGTAATATTAAATTCAAACATTTCACAAATAGAAGAAAATAAGCATGCTTTTTAAGAAACATAGTTAAGGCATAAATTCTTCTACAGAAATCACCTAAGCATATGTTTCTCAATTTAAATGTGATTGCAAGTTCAACACATCAAATAGAGGCATCAGGTACTAATAATTATGAGGCAAAAAATACAACCATATACCTACATTACAAGTACATGCCAGAATTAACAAATATCGTAGTTAAATTATCAAGTATATCAAATCTCAACACATGTATAGTGCCTAACACAATTTCCCTTCAATAATCATATACAACAACACTCAGCACTGTACGGATGTCTGACACAAGTCCTTTACCAAGCACATATATGACCCTGTGCACCTATACTCGCAGGTTAATACCTGACTTAGGAGGGGCCAATATTAGCCCAAGAGCTGATTGGATCCAAGTCAATGATCAATATCACTTAGACCAATATAGGGCATGGCGCACCCGTCACCTCATAATCAATACCACTCATCCTAATACGGGACCTGGTGCATGTGTCACCTCACTATCAGAATCAAATCGGCTTTATAGCCTAAGATCAATTCATCAACCGCTCAAATCTCAAATGTTCGCATCTCATAGTACTCAGCTCAAAAAGTATTACACCTAGGGGCATCAACAGCATGTGATATAATATATAAATAATGTACATGGACGAAAATATAATTTGCAAATGTAGCATTATGGCTAATAATATGACTATAATTAAGGCAAATAACTCAATATAGCAAGGATAACCTTATGATGTCTCAAATGGATAATAATAACATGAGTAATATCTCACGTAGTCATACAAGTGAAAAAAACACGAAAATAATAGGGCATGATAGCAAAACAAGGCACATAATAGCCCATGGTTAATCTGGATCATGAATAACCCCGGCGTACACATATACGCCCATTACCTGACACGCGTGTCACCCCAACATATCTCAAACATCATAGTCAACAGAGAAATTATCTTCAAACCAAGTTTAGATGAGTTACTTATTCCAAATAGTGTGAATCAATACTTCAAAACCATTATGTAGAACGGTCTCTCTGAAAGACACATAACGACTATTTTCTAACCGTGAATGCCCTCGACGCATCAGTCAATGGACCCGCCGGACGGTGCCGCTCCGGTGCGTCTGGAAGGTCAAACTACCCCAAATCCAACAGCAAACTAGCCTACTGAGTTTACATATAAAAAGTTGTCTTATGCTATAAAAGTCATCACTTCCTCGAATGTGCCGATTCTTCCAAATCGCCATGGCAGAGATTCAGTTGTTTCTACACACACCACTCACAATGGGATGTCGGCGGTGCTCTTCAAGGTATCGTATTTCTATGGCATTGTGGCAGAAGAATGCAAACTTACTATTGTTAATCGATTTCTCAAGCCACGCCCCAAAATTGACAAAATTAGGTCAAAATTCAAGGAATTGATTTCGATTAAGGGATCAGCAAAAATTGGGGTTTATGAAAACTATAATGTTTTCCTGGACTTCACCAACAAAGAAAACAGTTATTGAAATTGAAGGCCAACAGATGTGGCTGCAAAAATGGTCCCATGATTTCAAACCTGAAGAAGACCTGCCTATAGCTCTGGTACGAGTCCTTCTTCCTGGTCTGCCTTTCCATATGCACTGGAATCATGTTAAACAAGTGGTGAGTGCAATTGGTACACCCCTTAAAATGGACTTGGCTACTAAAGGAAGGACTAGGCCAATCAGCAAAAGTTAGAGTTGAAATCGACCTACTAAAAAACCAACCAGACTCTATTTATGTGGGGCAAATATACAAGAATTATCCTCGAAAAGGTTTTATTTAAAAACTTGAATTTGAAGGTGTTCCGAAATACTGTAAGTTTTGTAGAAAGTTGGGGCATAATATGATCAATTATAGAGCTTTAGAAAGGAAGAAAGATGCTGAAGCTAGAGAATTGGAAGCTCAAAAAGCTATGGAAAATCAGAATGAAGAAGCAAAAATAAATGAAAAAGACATCAAGCTGAATGTATCATAAAATGACATTGCTATAGATAATGCTCAAACTAGTGCTAATACAACAAAGAATTTGTCGTTCCAAAAGAATGATGTTGAGAAGCGCAATTAGAAGAAACTTCCCAAGGAAAAGGGTAAGGTCATTTTCAAACCTATGATCAATCCTTCAGAAGTCACAAACAAGGGCAAGAAGAGGAATAAAGAGATAACAATGGCTTTACAAGAACTGGATCAGGGAAGTGAACACATTGAGATCAAGGATAAACATAGTCAACAGAGCTACGATAGAGAGGAGGAAGCTCATAGTCATGATAACCTAGTCAGAAATCGAAGCAATAATGAAGGCACCGGAACTCCAAATCACAGTAAAGCCAAAGAAGACTATTAGGAATCTATATAAGAAAATGGAGATCAAGAGGAAAGACAAGCAGGAAAGAAAGCTCTTACATTGAGAGACTACGTCAATAAATCAACTATCATACCTTCTGAGATTAGAAACCTCCCTGGAATTGATGTGGTAGTCGATCTCAATGTTAAATCCAATTTAAAATAGGACAAACATGTTACTAGACAACAAATTAAAGTGACTTTCCCTAATAAGGTGACTGTAATGATTCCGGATGCCCAATTAGAAACATAATCAAAAGAGGGTTCTTTCCAAGTCATAGGAAGCAAAGAAAAGGGGAAGAAAAAAGGAAAAAAGAAAAAAAATAAAGATACTATATCTCCTAAAGGAGGAAACTCATTCTAATTCTCTGATTTTTCCATGATAAGTGCAATATTCTGGAACATTAGAGGAGTCAATACCAAAAAAGCCTTACCAAGGTTAAAAAAACTGATTATGATCAATATGGTGGAACTTGTTGCTATTTTGGAACCTTTTATCAGCATCAATCAAATTGAGAGGTGCAGGAGATTCCTTTGCTATCAACACTGTATCTCCAATACTAATGGTCAGATTTGGATCATGTGGTCAAGTAACAACATGAAAACTACTTTGAACAATAATGATTAGCAAATCACTATTAAATTGCATTAGGGGCTGCTAATAGTCTCTATCTCACAACAATTTATGCTAAATGCACTCTTGAAGAAATGAGAGATCTATGGAGTAGCATAGAGAGCACTCATCTCCAGGTGAATGGTCCATGGTGCATTGGGGGGTAATTTCAATGCCATTCTAGACCCTGATGAGAAAAAAGGTGGCAGACCACATAGACTGAACAAAAGTCTTGAATTCAATACTTGTATGGATAACTGTGGTGTGATAGATTTGGGATTTGTTGGGCCAAAGTATACATGCTGTAACAATTGGGAACCTAGAAAAAGAATCTGGAAGAGGCTCGACAGAGTGTTTATTAATGATTACCGGTCTCAGATTTTTCAAAACAATAGAGTCAATCACTTGGCTAGTTGGGTCTGGTCATAGGCATATTCTAATTCAATGTCATGATCAAAATCAACAGGGGATTAAATATTTTAAATTTCTTGATTTATGGACTAGTCAACCATCTTTTTTGCATGTAGTAGAAGAAGTATGGAGTAATCAAGTTCATGGTAACCTTTTTGTGAAGGTTACAACAAAAGCTTAAAATGCTTAGTAGAAGACTGACTCAATGGTCTAAAGAAGACATTGGCAGTGGCTTTGATCAAGTCTAGTTCTGGGAAAACAAAATGCAAGATCTTGAGTAAATTGATCTCAATAACAGTAATGATCATTCTAGGGATGAATTGAATAGAGGCCAATCATAATACATTAGATGGATGGGGATGTAGGATGCCACTCTTAAGCAGAAAGCTAAAGTGAATTGGTTTGAAGAAGGTGACTGTGTGCGGTGAAAACCGGGGAACCGATTTCCCCCCTGATGTAATGATTCGGAGAGTGACCGTGGAAGCATCAGGTCGGTCGCTTCCCTCGAAACCTGTCGACGCCCTGCCAAGAATAAATATCGACCGAGGCCCCAATGAGTGCAGGAATTCCCTGAGGAATGCACCCAGGGTCAATCAAATCTATTCAACCGGCTCGACGCTATCCCTCTTACGACATAAAACCAACGGGCTGTCACATCTCATTCTTTTTTGTTATACTAAGTATTTTGTACTAAGTTTGTGCGTCCCCTTTCTATAAAATGGGGGGGG
>MU712400.1:23170-114070 GCA_026770625.1 Nicotiana glauca
ACTAAACTCACTAAATACCTCTAATACGTTCAGTTTGTGCAATAATAGAAATGGATATTTGGGTGTTATGTGCCAAGTGCCAGAGTAATAGGCCTGGCTTACATATGAACCAATCTAGGCCCAATACAGAGGCCAATTCGCTGCCTTCCAAAACATGGCACACGTGAAGCCCAAAGAAAAATGGCAATTCCACTACGACCTTTCAATTAAAATCCACTTTAAATAAATTAAGATAAAAGAGTGGTAACTACTGAATTTGACAAAATAATACAGCAAAAAACTCCTAAGAACTCCTGATATACAACGATCACCAAATGCACAAAAACACTAAACAAGACATTTGCTCAAATGATTTAAACAAATATTACAAAGCTAAAGAAACAGTGCTATTTTGACAGGACAAATACACCTATCAACATGCTACTGAATATATACATTGAATTTAGATCCCACACAGAATAATGCAGTAATAAACTCATCACTTTTCATATGAGCAAACTTATGTGCAGAAATCCACTGATTAAACAATCGAAAACGGCCAATTTGCGCAGATCTACCTTCCATAAATCTTTTAATTAAGGAATTTTATTTTAATTAAACAAAACTAAAAGAAATAGAGAATCAGATTTTAAACAAACATCATACTATATCATTGCAACTTCAGAAAATTTATAGCACATGGATATCTAAACAACCATTATATTTCAAGATCGAGATAAGTACCTCTAAACAGCAGTAGAGATAAACTTGAATAACCAAATAAAAGTGAAGTAAAAGCCGGAGCTCAGCGGAAGTAGAAACAACAAATTCAACCACACTTGAATACCAAAAGAATACCTATGAACCCAGAAATGAGGCAAGCGACCATATACTTGAGCAAACATAGAAATCCTTTTTCTATCCCATTTCCCTAGCTTTTTTTTTTTTGGAAATATTTGTTTCTAAATTTCTGAGATGGATGTCCATTTTCTAGTTGCATTGCTTGATGAAAATGAGAAGAGGGAATTCCAAAGGGTCGCTGGTTGTTGGATTTTTCGGATGGACACCGTAGTTGTGAGGTAAGGGAGGGCGACTGGCTTTGGGATTTCGTGATTAGGTTCCTTTTTGCTTTTGAAGCTAGGAGATGTTGGTGTATGATTTTTGGTTGGGAGGGAGAAGCTGGTCAAAAATTAGAGGGGAGGCCACTGAAGATCGGTCTCTCTTGGAATTGAGTGAATTCTCTTGCTGTTATGCGCAGCTTTTGCCCCTTCTTCGATCTGATTCTTTTTTTTTCTTTTAGGTTTCTAAAAATGTCTGTATATATAGAGGGTAGGAGGTAGGGTTTTAATAAAGGGGAATGGGTATTTGGGTAGTGGGTCAAGGGAAGTTTTGGATCAGATCTGGGCTGGGTGAAAATTGGCCCAATTTCACAAGACAAACCCCTTTTTTTTCAATTCTTTCTTTTATTTTCTAATTTTTTTTTCTTTTAATTAAAATCCTACAAATTAAAAATTCTAAATTATCCAAAAGTATGAAATTAAACTAATTAGCTAATTATAAAAATTATAAACAATACTTAATTCTAAATTAAAATAGAAAATCAATAAGCTAAGAATTAAAAGACAAAATGTAAAAATGAGCTATTTTTTGCGATTTTCGAATTTCTATAAAACAAATAATTATTGGTTAAATCTAAAAATGTAAAAACAAATCCTAAATGAAACTGAATGATATTTTTGGTATTTTTTCATGATTTAACTAAATTAAACATGAGTAGAAAAGTGCGAATAATTAAGAAATTCTAAAAAAATGTTCCTAAAATAGCAAATAATTAATAAAAACCTATTTTCTTGGAATTTTATAGGAGTATTTCATATAGGGCAAAAATTAGGTGCTCACAGGGAACAACACGCGGTAAGGGAAATGTTCACAATACATGATGTGTTACCAGTGCCCATACCTCTGCTCCCGAAAAAGCCAGCAGGTGAATCAGCTCTCGACCCTCGTCGGGTTTGACAACACAAAATAGGAATCCGCATCGCGTGTCTGCCCTCGAGTGGTCGTAATAAGCCGACCCCAAGGCACCGCCAGCCTATCTCATTTCAAGGTACATCCATTCCTTTTGTTTTATTCCGGATTAAGAACTAACCCTCGTGCAGGCACTCAGCGAGAGATACCGGGACACTAACACTATCAGGAGACCTCGAGATCCCCAAAGCGCGTCCGTTGCACTCTTTTCCTTCAACCGAGTTTTTATCCCAAAAAAGAAGGGTTTTTACCGGCAAGGTTTTTAACGAGGCAACGACTGTGGAGCTGCTTAGAGGGCAAACTCCACAAAATTGCTCGAAGCTACCTTTACGGACAATCCTCAAGCGGCGAGGGACATTTCCCCTGGAAGCCACCCAATTCGAAGAAAGTGGGGAAATGCCAAGCGAAAATTACTACGAGGAGACGATGTATAGGGCTAAACGGTCAATGTAATCAGATCTCGCCAAAGCAGAAGCATGTACTATTATATCGGGCAGTCAAAAAATACCCTTTTTTCTCCAGTGAAAAAAGAGAAAGACTCCTTCTCGGAGCAAGGCAACATGAAAATCGCCATACTCGACCAAAAATAGGTCAACTCAGCACAACAACACATGTAATGCGCCAGTGGAACGGAAAATATCTTCCAAAAAGGGAGAGTCATAGTATACTTGCTTTGCCAAAAACGTCCCGAGATACTCGAAGACTTGAACGATTCAGCGCCCACACGACCCCAGGGTCGGAACTCCGGGCTCACGAAGCCCTCACAATGCAACTCCAAGAACACAAGAAGCGGTATTCAAGCTTAAACAAACTCGATAACTCAAAGACTGTTGCCAATCACCACGCACTGGAAAATCCGAAATTGTAAGACCCTAGCGGGCAACCTCGGCATAACCAGGTCTATTCTACGAACTGTAAGACCTTAATAGGCATGACAAACTGTAAGACCTCAATAGGCATGACAAACTGTAAGACCTCAACAGGCATGAAAAAATCCCAAAGTTTGGGCTATACATTGCATTTGTAAAAATCCCTAAAGAGCATACCCTCGATGTAGACGCCTAAAACTATCATTAGGGATCAAAAATGGCTACGGCCAAATGCATATGACTACGGTCAAAACGGCTGATACAACTAAAATAACGTGACTCGAGGACGCCCGACTGTCGCTAAGAAATTGCAGGCCACTACACCGAATATACTTTGGAAAGAACCGCTTAAAACAGGCTTCCCTCCACAGGCAAAAACGAGCTCCGATAATGTCGGCTCCAAAATGTAAGAGTGTTGATCTACTCGACCTACGAGCTATGAACCTTACGAGGTGCTAAAAACATCGCCGACAATGACTTGAAATCGAGGTTCCAGACGACAGGTCAGGCAAAAATACTATAAAAAGACCTTAAAGAGCGGACACAAAGCCTAATAAAAGCATACGGGCAAAACAACTTAAGAGCCATTATCGCCAGCTAAGCAAGCCTACGGTCCTCATACTGAAAGGTCTGTACGACCAAAACAGCGTAAGAGCCATTATCGCCTGCTAAAAAATCTTGACAACTTGAGGATTAAAATGAGCTCGAATCGTAACCCGATTCAGAGACCGGATCCAAAATAGTTAACTATGCAAGCCTCCGGGCCACAGACTAAAAGGTCTCAATGACCAAACGGCGTAAGTGCCACTATCGTCAGCCAGAAATTTAAGGATCGATTACAGCTCGAATCGCAATGCGACTCGGAGATTGGACCTAAAAATTACATTATGCCTAAGGGCACGACATAAATACCACTATCACCGGCCAGGGAATCAGGAAAACTTAAGGGTTGATTACAGCTCGAATCGCAACGCGACTCGAAGACTGGACCCAAAATAGTTAAACTACATGATGCCTAAGGGCACGACCTGAAAGATACCATCGTCAACCGATTAAATTTCCATGTCACACGCCCGTAAGGTCACTTCGACCCAAAACACAAAAAGCCATCATCATTTGCCCATACATGCAGAGCTTGAGGGTCGATTGAAGCACCAGTCACAATGCGACTCGGAGATTGGACCCAACAAACAGTTGGAGCAGCGAATGGCCAGGGGCAAGATATTAAAGCAAATACTACCTACCCACAAATAATTAAGAAAATTCTAAAAAAAAATTCCTAAAATGGAAAATAACTAACAAAAACCTATTTTCTTGGAATTTTAAAGGAGTATTTCATATAGGGCAAAACTTAGGTGCTCACAACTGCCCCTATTTTCTCGAAAACATGAAGAGTTTTTGGGAAAAGATAAAGTAAGCAATTACGAGCAATTTTTGCCCATTTAAAACTCCATTAGAAGCATTTTGAAAATGCTTAGCCGAACCTTACTTCAGAGGTTGCCTACATATCCTTGGCTATAAAGGAATCAGGTCACTGTAGTTCTGAAAGTTTTGATAGCTGCGACTACCAGGAAGCTATGGTTTTACTATTGCTGCTGCTACTACTGCTCGCTGAACTCCTTATTACACCAAAATGGGAAATAAAAAGCTAAACTAGCTAAGCCTATCAACTACGAGTTACAAGATTCCTATTTATAAATCTCTTGAAGCTTGATCTTGAGTCTTAGCTGGTTCTTGCTGTAGACTCCGATCTAAATCTTGATGCTCGTCAGTTGTAGGTGCTGGTTCTTTCTTCAGCTTTGGATCAAGTCGGGGCATGCAGAGCTTGTGACTTCAATCATATCTTGAGCAGTCCGCTTCTTTCTCCGCTTCAGCACTTTGAATTTACTTTCTTTCTTTTTTTCTCTTTTCTTTATTTTGGATTGAGAATCATTCTTTTGGTCATCTCGAATCCTGTGCCTCGAGGTCAGACCTGCTCAGATACCAAAACAAAAAAAACGAACAAAATTTTTCTGCCCCAGTTTTCACTAGAAAAACTTTGTGAGTTATTTGTAACTAAGATCTAAACCTTTTTTTTAAAGCGATAAAATAAGGATTGTGTCTTTAGGAGGAAAAGGTGACTAGGGAATGGAGGCCCTATGTTGGCAAAAAGGCGACTAAGGAATGACCCTATGTTTAAAAATCTCAACTCAGGGATTGGAGCGCTAATGTTAGCAAAAAAGGTGACTAGGGAATGGAGGCCCTAAGTCTAAAAATCTCAACTCAGGGATTGGAGCCCTAATGTTGGCAAAAAATGTGACTAGGGAATGGAGGCTCTGTGCCTAAAATCTCAACTCAGGGATTTGAACCCTAATGTTGGCAAAAAAGGCGACTAGGGAATGGAGGCCCTATGTCTAAAAATCTTAACTCAGGGATTGGAGCCCTAATGTTGGAAAAAAGGCGACTAGGGAATAGAGGCCCTGTGTCTAAAAATCTCAACTCATGGATTGGAGCCCTAATGTTGGCAAAAAGGCGACTAAGGAATAGAGGCCCTATGTCTAAAATCTCAACTTAGGGATTGGAGCCCTAGTGTTGGCAAAAAGGCGACTAGGGAATGGAGGCCCTATATCTAAAAATCTCAACTCAGGGAATGGAGCCCTAATGTTGGCAAAAAGGCGACTACGGAATGGAGGCCCTATGTCTAAAATCTCAATTCAGGATTGGAGCCCTAATGTTGGCAAAAAGGCGACTAGGGAATGGAGCCCTATATCTAAAAATCTCAACTCAGGGATTGGAGCCCTAATGTTTGCAAAAAGGCGACTAGGGAATGGAGGCCCTATGTTTAAAAATCTTAACTCAGGGATTGGAGCTCTAATATTGGCAAAAAGGCGACTAGGGAATGGAGGCCCTATGTCTTAAAATCTCAACACAGGGATTGGAGCCCTAATGTTGGCAAAAAGGCGACTAGGGAATGGAGGCCCTATGTCTAAAAATCTCAACTCAGGGATTGGAGCCCTAATTTTGGCAAAAAGGCAACAAGGGAATGGAGGCCCCATGTCTAAAAATCTCAATTAGAGATTGGAGCCCTAGGTTGGAAAAGTGTAAAAATAGAGATTGGGGTCCTAAGCTACCTTCTTTTTTTTGAATTTTCTTTTTATCTTTTTTTTTTCATTTCAGTTTCCTTTTTTATGTGTTTCACGGAATGAGTAAATGCGGAAAAAACTTGGAGGGGACTTCCCTTTTTATGGATTGCTGTTGCAAAGTTGTTTCTAGCACTTGCGCACTTCTATTTCCTTTTTGGTTGCACCTGCTTCTTGTACGGTGGTTGGTTTTGTGGCCTTGATTGTCTCAATCGCTTGATCTCGGCCCAGCTTCTTTGATGAAGATCTTAGTTGCAACTGCTTGTTTCCTGGGGACCAATTTCATTTCAGGCCCTAAGAACCTTTGGTTTTTTCCAGATTTTGCCATGACGGTAGGTTAGTGGAACTCAACCTTTTCGACTTTATTTTGCCTTCGTAGGCCTTTCCTTTATAACTTCCTTTTCTTTCTTTTTTTTTCATTTTTTTTCTTTTCTTTGGAACATTGGGGAACTTTTGGCTCCTCGAACTTTGCTACAATGGCTACTCGCGTGGGACTTAACCTCTTCCAACTTTATTTCGCCTTTGTAGGCCTTTCTTTTCTAGCTTCTTTCTTCCAACTTCAATTTCAGAGCATTTGGGGTACCTTGGCTTCTTCAACTTTGCTATGGCGGTTAGCCACGAGGAACTCAACCTTTTCAACTTCAATTGCCTTTATAGGCGCTTCAATTTGATTTTCTCCTTCCAAGAGTTTTGATTTCGAAGCATCGGCAGCCATGGATAGTCGAGGTCGACTTGATGCCCGTGACGAGGCTGGGTACCTTTCTGCACATTTACTCACGCCAAATGAGTACCCTGTAAATCAGTCTTGCCATCCTTTCTTTGTCTTAGTTTCGAAACATTGTTAGACAGAAAAGGATTCAAAGAAAATAAACAATGGAATGGAGAATGATTTTAAAACGAGAAGTGTTCCTTTCGGGGAAAGGAAAGAAGGACTTATCTGGAGTACATGCGGACTTCAATGAACAAGATATGCCTTTTGGACTGGATGCCTGATCTGTGTAAACCGTCCGACTCTCAGAAATTCATCACAACTTTTTCTTCAAAATTCAAGAAACTTTGCCAGGACTTTGTTGGCGCCGATGGCTGTGAGGATCCTCTTTTCAATCAGTGGCGTCCTTTGCGGGTTTTCACAAACTGACCTTTTTCATTTCTTTTCTCACCATCGCCTTATAGTGCCCGTGTGGGTTTTCACTAACAAGACTCTTTCATTTTTCATTTCTTTGCTTATCATCGCCTCATGGTGCCCGTGTGGGTTTTCACCAATAAGACTCTCTTATTTTGTTTTCTCATCTTGAGTGTATCAGATCCAAGTAGTTGTATTCTCTGATCCTTAAACATTCTCACCGATTGATCGGAAGGACTTGAATAGGGTTTGAGTAAAAAGGATTTGGATTGAGTTACAACTTTGGAACTATTTGGGCGGGATCATCGCTGAACCATTATAACACCTGCCCCCATTTTATTTTTTGGGGCGACTTTGGATTTTTATTTTGGTGTGATTGAACCCCAGAGAGAGGTTGCCTATGTATCCTTTCGGAATCAAGTCGAACGTAATTCAGGGAAACATTTTTTTTGTTGTTGTTATTATGTTTTATTTTCTCTTTCTTTTTCCTTTCCTTTTGTCCTCTCTCGTTTTAGTTTTTTATCATTTTCACTTTAATTTCTTTTTCTTTTTCTTTCCTTGCCTTTTTTTTTGTATTTTTTTCTTTTTCTTCTCTTTATATTTTTTTTCATCTCATTTTTTCAATTTTTTTTCAATAACATTTTCAAGTTCCAAAAAGGGTAATCAAAGAAGAGTAACCGGCTCAAAAGGTTTGCAAAGGGTTGATAGTGTTTGGGTAGCGACAATGAAAGCCTTCATCATCCTAACCGGAGAATATTAATACTATATGGAGGATCAATCAGATTACCTTTCGGTTGCATTTGCATTGACAGTTATTTCAGGGACATTTCCTTCGACGCGCCCCAAGTAAACCACACTCTTTTGGGCAGTACTCTTATTGCAATGTATGGACCTTTTCAATCTGGAACTAATTTTCCTTCAGCTGTTCCAACTGTTTGTTTTATTTTCATAAACTTATCTTCTTTGCATTCTGTCTCTTGACTCATTATTTCGAAGTCTGACAACGTCTTAGGATCCGGGCATGAAGTCCGCAAGCATGTCATGTTATTGAAATTTTCATTTAACAGAACTGAAAAGAGAATAAGAAAAATAACGAGATTAAGAAAAGAGACATTCTTGGACAATGAAATATTAATTTTATTTGATTTTTAATTTTTTTTTTTAAAAAATTCAATTTTTGAACAAAGAAGAGTTTACATTAGAAAGTAAGACAATAGAGTAAAACATTCGGATCACCCCCTGAGATAATCCGATTGTAGAAAGGATGGCAAGACTGGCTACCGAGACTCCCGTCTGATAGGGAACTTTCACGCTTGGTGTCACGCCCTAACCTCGGGAGGCACGACCGGCGCTCAATCAAGTAAACCCGACTGAGTAAGCCTTACCAAACACTTTCTACCCCAAATCAATATGGATATGGAACCCATGCCTTTCATTAATTTAGACGAGAATACATGGTGCATACTACATCATTGGTTCATTTCATGCCACAAAGATTTACCGTACATAAGCTAGCTTCAAGGATTTTATAAGAGTTACAGTTTATAGAGATCACAAGTTTAGGATTACAACATATATAGTGGACTCCCCGAACACCCGTATATAACCCACACTAGTGTCTTTGGAGCCTCTAAGGATACAACAGATAAGCATAACTATGCCGGCAACAAGGCCCCGGTTATACCTCAAAGTGGAAAGCTGTAATAACAAAAGATACACCATATAGCCCCATGGAAGAAAAAGGGGCTCACCGAGACTTCGAGTAGAAAAGAGCTCCGCTACACACGATTGGCACTATCCGCTATGGAGCCACCTACAATCATAACACGAATGTAGCGCCCCCGGCAAAAGGGACGTCAGTACATTTGAGTTGTACTGGTATGTATAACTAAACACCATTTTACTAGAAAGAACTATCAAACAGATACAAGCAAATAATATGGACAAATCAATGAAACAATTCATATAACCTTTCATACAATTTCCACAACATAGATTAGGGCGTTTCTGTCACGTGTTCACCACTGTTCTCAATACCACCGCCATCTCGAGCATTGTACGGTCACGACCCGATCGGCTAGGTCACCTCATTGGAGGCATTACTCTCAATCAATAATTCATTTTCCTTATCCGAAATTCAATATCAGCACATTACCACCATGTGTGCGTCATGGTGTCCGATCACGACCCGATCGACTAGGTCACCTTATTGGAGGCATTACTCCATTCTCATTAGTCAACATCTTCAAACCTTTATCCCACACATATCATAACAATTCCTGGGGCACTCATGGCCACCATCATCACATCATTTTCCCTTTTCAATATTCATTTACAAGTGGTGATCATAGACACATATATCAAGGATAATTCAAGTGGCAAAGCACAGGTAAGTGAGCACATAGCTAGCATGAATAGTTCTTTGTTTCAATGTTAACCTATAGCCCAAGTAATTCAACGCATAACTGTACTTTTCATCATTCTCTAATTACCAAGATTGGTACATTATTCACATTAAGGCATATCCTTCATGAATATGTATAGATATATGCAAATCAATTAATGCGTAATGACAATCAATACACTAGCCTATTCAACTCTTACCACACTTTCGTAATGACAACGGAGCTCAATTTCTAATAAAAAGGGGTTTTAGCCATACATACCTTAATAAAGCTTTTCCTTACTCTTTTACAAATTTCCGAAACTCTTAGAACTTCGATCTATTGAGTAAGAATTACAAATTAAATCGAGAATTAGAGACAAAACTGAAGTTCTAGCTTGGTTCGAGCATATCATCAAACACTAAAGGTGCATTGTGATCTTAGCCCCTTTTTGTGAGGAATTTCTATCATTTTATACCCCCAATTGCCTTTTTTTTAGTTTTCTACCTTACAATATCCTATGGTTTGACATGCATGTAGAGAATATCATTCTTATACTCTTGACTTACTTCTTTACTGGCCCCATGTATCTAAGTGTAGAAATAAGAGCTGAGGTTATGAATCTTACCTCTTGGGAATGAAAATTTAGGTGTCTTCACTTGATTTTCTTCAATGTTTTAGCAAGGCTCAAGGAGAATTTGATGGGAGACACTTTCCACATCTAAGACCCTCTCTCTCTCTCTAAAAGTCTCAGAAGATATCCTTAAAATGAGCTATAATATCGAATATATCGATAGGGAGGTCGGGTTAAAAATTAGAAAATTGGAGCCCCAAGTCAAATATGCGATCGCAGAGTAAACATGCGGTCCGCATAATGGACCGCAAAATGCTTCCCAAAAACTAAACATTCTGACTCAGTCTGCAGTAATAATGTGGTCTGCATTCATGTTCTGCGGTCGCAAAGTGCACCGTAGAACTGACTCTCGCAAAATTCAAAGGAAAATATACGACGACTATGCGATCCGTATTTCGATTATGCGACCGCATTTAGACCGCATAACTGACTTTAATTTTAACCAACATTCTGCCTCACTCTGCGGCAAATATGCAGTCCGCATTTCGATTATGCGATCGCATTTCTTGCATTTTTCTGGAAACTTATTCTTGACTTTTTAATGCATTAACTCATGCTCCTAACTTGGCACCACGGAATCCGGGTTTTTGAGTAGGGATTTCATGGGGCCTTACACTTGGCAACCTTTTTTTGGCTATTCTTTCGTCTCGGCAATGGCTGCAATGGCATTCAGTGCCAGATCAAATTCCTCATCTTAACAAATCATTCCGACTATTAGCCCATCGTTGTGGGCAGGCAACATATTGTTCATCACATCAGGAGCTTATTCATCCCGAAAAATAATTCTTTCAGCTTCAATCAAATCTTCAACTGCCCTTTTGAGGGTCCAACAGTCCTCCGTACTGTGTCCTACTGCTCCAGAGTGGTATTCACATCTAGCATCAGCTCGGTGCGAGGGGTACTCGGGATTTGGCCCGTTCGGGGCCACTGGCTGCAGTAGATTTAGCCTGGTCAGCTTTTGGAACAAGCTTGAATACGATTCACCAATAGGGGTGAACTAATTCTTTCTAAAAGGCTCTCTTGGGCGAGGATTGTATTGGAGATTATTTGGTTGAGGATTATATGGAGCTTGGTAAGGATGGACATTTCTGGGAGGTGGAGCTCGATTTTGTGTATAATGTTGTGGTCATGGGTAGGGTTGCGCGTTCATCACCACATAGAGAGGCAGTACCACGGTGTAAGCATCATCTTGAAGGGGATAATAGTATGGTGGGACGATATGAGGTACATATGATTGGCTGAATGACCCGTGGGCCCCCCTTGAGCTTGATACCATAATAGATCCCTCTTCAAACCCATTTCTGTTCATCAAACCCTCCAAACCATTCTGAGCAGCCTGTGGTGTGTCCTTAAAGGTGGCATGACTAAAGATTCGGCCCGTTTTAAAACCGTTCTCAACCATTTCCCCAATTTTGATAGCCTCAGCGAACAGCTTACCCATAACAGACATCATGTTCTGGAAGTAGTCAGCCTCTTGGGCCTGTAGAAAGACAGTGACCATTTTAATTTCATCCATTAGAGGCTTTACCCTGCCAGCTTGCTCCCGCCATTTGAAAGCATATTCGCGGAAGCTTTCCGCGATTTTTCTTTTCAAATTGGACAAAGTATTTCTGTCAGGAGTGATGTCCACATTATACTGGAATTGGCGGACAAAATCTCGAGTCATATCATCCCACACGTGCCAACGAGCAATTTTTTGATCTGTATACCACTCAGAAGCGATTCAGGTGAGGCTTTTCCCAAAATAGGCCATTAGTAGCTCATCTTTTCCACCAGCACCCCTCAACTGATTACAGTATCATTTCAGATGAGTGACAAGGTCTCCATGCCCGTCGTACTTTTCAAATTATGGCATCTTGAAGCCAACTGGCAAGTGGACATGGGGAAATATACAGAGGTCAGAGTATGAGACACTCTTTTGGCCACTCAGACCTTGCATGTTTTTCAAGCTTTGTTCCAGGATCTTCATCTTTCGAGCAATTTCCTCTTGCTTGGGATTTTAACAACCTTTTCTTGCTCCACCGAGAGATCATATCGCAAAGGTTGAGTGAAAGAGTACGGGGTCATATATGTTATATCTGATTGAAGCTGTGGACCCTGAAAGGTGAACATTGGAGGCGGTGCCTGGGGGCGAACCATAGAAGGCATGCTAGGATCATTAGAGGGTGCCCGCATGGGATGAGTGGGTTGGGCATAGGGGCATTAGTAACCTCAGCTGACCTGGGGATCAATTCAGGGAACCCAGGGATTGCACTTGGTGGTTCTCTACCATTAGACCAGGCGTCTCACATTTCCCATATGCGGAGACGCAACATCTTATTCTCTTCAACAACTGCTGATTCTAGCTGTAGAATAGCCGATGTCGGGCTATCCTCAGGATCGATGATTGATAGACTGCTTGCGGAGGCCATCTATGCCTTTGGATTTTGTGAAGGAGGGGAGGCTAGACTACCAACAAAACAAACCACCAAAAACCTTGCTATATTGCACACCCAACAACCTTGTTAGTTTTGAAACATTTAACATATAGGAAATCGCACGTTGTGATACAATGTACCTATTAGTTAAACGCTTCTACCGTGTATTTGTACGGTTACTTGTTTCATCCAGGCCTTAACTAACTCTTTCAGTATGGACCTCTTTTCTTAATCTTTGTTTCTCTCTAATCATTCTTGATTTTTGTTTTGTTTTTGCCGCTCTTTTATTTTTTGGCACTCTCTTTTTCTCTTTTTGTTTGTCACTCTTTTATTTTTGTCAGTCTTTTTTTTTATTTTTTCTTGTTTCATTATTTTTCTTTTTCTCTTTTTTGTTGGAATTTTTAAAAGAAATACTTTAAAAGAAGAAAGGAAATATATATTTTTTTGATTTTTTTCTTTTTATGTTTGTTTTATTTTTGAAATAAAGCTTCTAAGAATTCAATTGCTTTTGATTTGAACTTTGGGAATTTTAGAAGTGAAACAAAAAAAAATTTGTTTAAATTTTCATTTGTTTTCTCTTTTTCCAAATAAGAAAGAAAATATTTTTTTGAATTTTGGAAGTTGCCTCTTAATTTTTGAAAGAGGGACTTTTAAGAAAATATTTTTGATTTCTGAGTATTTGCTTATTTATAAAAGCAATTCTAAAGAAAAGCAAAAACATTTTTGGAAAATTTGACAATTTGACAACAATACGTGATCTTTCTCTCTAAGAAGAAGGGTGAATAGTAATTCCGTCACTATTTACGAGCTGTAATTTCGAAATCCGGTGGTGGATTATTGCAAAATTGGTGTCAAAAGATTCATCTTCTCTTTGGGCACACTCCCCACTTGGTTTCAATCCAAAATCCATAGCCATTTGCTATAGATCTCGCGAATTACTATGGCACCCAGCAATTTTCTTTAAATCCTACTCCTTCTTCACGTAAATGGGTTTTTGAAGCACTTCATGTCTGCTACGATCTCTCCCCAGCCTGTGGCTGTGGGAGAGGTAAATCCAAACCAAAATACAAAATAATCCTATGCGGAACAACTAAAACAAAAACAGTCTGCTCAAGTCTTGTCAAAAATTGAGTTGTTTCCTGTTAAACTCGATCATGGAGAACCAGTGATAAAATTCACCATGGATGAAGTTAACGACTTCATAAGGGAAGAAGGGCTGCATCAAGCAGTTGTGATTAAATTTTCGTATGGAAAACTTGATATACAGGAACTTCGAAAAATTTTCTCGTCGCAATTTGAAGTTCAAGGCTACTGTAACGTTGGGCAGTTAGAATTTCGTCACCTGTTGGTCAAGTTTGATCTACATACTGATTATGTTAACTTCCTTTCAAGATTGGCTGGATATCTTAAATCCAAAGGCGATGAATTCTTCTTTAGAACTTTCCCATGGACCTTGGGATTCAATCCAAGGGAGGAGACATCTATGGCAGTCGTGTGGATTTCGCTACCAGGTTTGCCGCCTAATTTCTTTGCTAAGAGGTCGTTAATGTCTAAAGCATCAGTTGTTGGAAAAGCCATTGCTGTTGACAAGGCGACACAAGAACAAACGAGGCCTAGTGCTGCTCGTGTTAAGGTAATAACCGACCTGTTAGGCAAAAATCCTAAAAAGATCAAACTGCAGATTGTTGATCGAATTACTGGAGAAAATGTCATGCACTATCAAGAAATAATGTATGACAACCTCCCTAAATATTGCACTTACTGTAAGCATCAAGGGCACGATGAAAAGATGTGTAAAATTATAAAGGAAAAAGCTGGAACAGAGGTGGGGATAGAGGAGGAATATGTAGATAGAAATCTGCCTGTTAAGGAGATGGTTAATATTGACAAATTACAAGAGGATGCAAGGGACTATCTAAACGCTAAAAGAACTGAACAAAGAGCTAAGGATTTACAAGAAAAAGATGGTAAGCAGCAGCAGATATTGAATGTGCAGGCTGTAGGAGGGAGAAAGGCTACTACTGTCAATGAAGGTGTTGTTGTTGGTGTTCCTAAGGCTAGTTCAAGCAAGCTTGTGCAGCCTATGGATGGTGCTTCACAGATTGGGAATCCAATTTTGGATGCTCCTAATGATGGACGTGCAACTGGTTTAAAGGTTTCAAATGCTACTAGTATTGTTAGGGATCGAAATGCTGCTGGGATGGCTAATACTAATGCTGATCGAGAAACCAAGGCCAAAGATAATGCAACAAATGTAGTAGTAGGACATGCAGTTGCTGTATGGTCAAACTTGGAGTCTACTATTGCATTGACTACATCTGGTGATCAACATATGGTTGTGGCTCCCAAAACTAATGATGCATTTGTGAATTTGGTTGAAAGCCCAATTTATAGGGCTGACCAATAGGAAAACACTGGAACTAAAATGCATGAGGAGTTTTTGAATCAAGGAAACATTAGTCATAACCATTTAAAGGTAGCAGGGACAAGACATATTGGTGTAGGTGCAATGCTGTAGAAAACAGTTGTTGAACGTGTTGCTGCACTGTTTGATCAAGTGGAGAAATCAGCAGCAGCAGGTACAACTCCTGTAGATATATCTACTGCTGCTTCCTGCTGAGATTATTTCAACACCTACTGAAGTTGGACAAGTTACAAAGGAAGCTAGGCAAAAACAAAATGTGGCTAAGGTTTGGTCAGTTATATCACCTAGTAAAAGGGCTGCCAATGATTCTAAAAAGTAGGAATTTACAACAGAAAATGTTAGATGTACAAATGCTTTTAAAGCCTTGACCTTTGAACATGAAGATGGAGAGAATGATGCTGGTAAGAAATTGGAACAGGTGGTTGGAGATTCAGACTCAAAATCTGGAAAATACAACTATCCAACTAATGTAAAACAAAAGCAAAGTTCATCAAAAGCTACAGCTCGAGTAAAGGAACATGCTACTGGGACCTTAATATCATCAGATATCCAGGATGCAGAACCTGATCAACTTGAACTGATTGCAAAATCAAGCAGCAATGAAGGAATCCAAGCTCATAGTTTCAATGCACCTAAATTGCATTTTTTCAATCCTCATGTTGAACAAATCATCAAAAATGCTCATAATAAAATGATGATGAATTCTAATATGGTCAAACAACCTCTAGTGACTTTGAACACATCTGTGTTTGATGGCCCTTCGCAATCAGTGGAATCATTTGGGGAATCTGGGCAGCTTATATTATCTACTGGAAATAATAATGAGGTTCTACAAGCAAGTATTAGGGAAATGGCCATCAAATCCAAACTATGATTTAACAAAAAGGGAGGAGGACGATGAAGACGAATGGGGAAATGTCTTAGTTGGGTACTCATTTGAAGAGGAAGCCAAGGAGGATGATCAGGAGAGTACAGGTAAAGAAATTATTTCAGCTACAAGGCCAAAACTTGAAGGGGCACCAGCTGCATCTTCCAAGAGCAACCTGAACCTAAATGCTCCAGCATTTATCCCCAGAAATAATCCAACAGTAGCCATCCGAAATGCAGAAACTGGAACAATGGTTTACAATGCACCAACATTTTCCAAGCAGCTCGTTCCAGTTCATAATTCAAGCCAAAATGCAGACACATGTATACCTTCGCTGCATAACACTTCACCTGCGACACATTCTGGAGATCGAGAAGTAACAACAACACTAAAAGCTGGGCGACATCAAACTGGAACAACAATTGCATCCAACTGTGTAACAATTACAAGTCAAATTGTAATGCACCAACAAAGTGATCCACACGCCACAACTAGTAAGCCTACTAGTGTTCGCACAGCGTTTGAGGAGACACAACTACTGGATGCAATGCTCCCTACAGATGATCGAGCAACACTTGGGCAGCAACAATTGGTGACTACTAAGCCAGTTATTTCAGAGGAGGAGAGATAGTTGTTGGATGCAATAGTAAGCCCTATACCCTGTTAATCCTACTTCATTTAGCATAGGTCCTGCAAAGAAGGGTAAGAGCAAATTGCAAAACAGCGGACAACAACAAAATAAAGCAATAGTGGCAACTATACATGGAGAATCTGCCTTCGTGACAATTGATAATGTCCAAAATGTCCCACAACCTGTGAATTTGAGGAAAGAATTTTTTGAGCAGGGAGAAGAGGATGCAATGTTACAACAGTGTAGGGAAGAAGCGACAAGAAAAAGGAATTTGTCACCCATGCATAGAGTAAAAGTAGGAAGTCTCGTACAAGGGATAAAAGTTGGGACGACAGAGTAAATGAAGATGCAAACATAAGGAGACTCCCAATGAGAAATGCAAAACAAAAACAAATCACTCAAACTACTTCTTCAAAGTCCAATCGTTCAAAGAAAAAAACATGATTTTTGAAGACATTTTGAAAAGAGATGTGGATGAAGACAAGAATCTACAAATTGAAGATTTCACAAGATTAGAGAAAAGAGAGCACCATGGTGGTTTCTTCATCTTTTTACTCTATCATCACATTAATATAGTTCTATGTAATATCATCACAGAGTATGTTATAAACTCTGTGATGATCACAGAATATTTAGTTCTAGCTAGTTCTTTCTTTTTTCATGCTTGCTAATAGGTGAGGCTTTTTTATTCGCCTCAATAGGAATAGTAAGGTACGTTTTAGCTCGGTTTGTGTTACCTTGGTCCTATGCCTTAGGAAATTATCCACCAGGCTATGAGATTATATGCCTTCGTGAGACGTTGCCCTCAGCTACACCATGAATCCTCTACATGAGGCTGTGATAAGACAGTGTGAGGCGCAGAGGAGTGATTATATAGCCAAGGCATATGGGTAACAATACCGGTATTATTGTCCACCTTATTTGTACTTTTCCTAATTGTTATATTTTCTTTTATTATATTTATAAAAACTAGCCCTAGGCACTTGCCTAGCGGTTTGCCAAAAAAAAAATTATTGTTGGACTTTATTTTTTTTTTAATTTCTTTTTTGACATTTATGAAAGAAATACTTTTAAAGAAGGAAAAGAATATTTCCCTTTTTTGGATTTTTTTTTGTTGTTTTTAAATTTTTGGAAAAATACTTCAAAATGAAGGAAACTCGTATTCTGGATTTTGATTTTTTTTCTTGATTTTATATTTTATTTTTCCGTATGAAAGACTTCAGAAAGAAAGAAACTACCCTTTTTGAGTTTTAAAAAGAAAAACTTCACTTTTTTTTTTGAATTTTCTAAGGAAAGATTTATAAAGAAGGAATTAAAGGAACATATTTTTGGATTTTTGAAAATTGGGGTCGGAACCGATGAGGTTTGCCTACGTATTTCATATCCGGTGAGAATTAGACCCGCGTAGTTCGCTCAGTTTTGACGAAATGGGGGAAACATGGCACTTGAAGATTTTGGGCTCATTTTGAAATGACTTTTTTTTTTCTTCAGGATTTTCTAAATACCTACCTCTGACTCTTTTTTTTTTTCCTTTTTTTTCGATTTTCTTCCTCTATTCTAGAAGCCAGTCAACATGCAAGCCTGAACAGACATATATGCAAGTAGCACGTAAGATGCATCAGGATGGTCTTTTAATTTGGGTACTCCTGTCCTAGATGGACTCAACCCCTATGTTGAGTCCCCCAAGTCAATGCATGCAAACAAACGTTCCTATTAGGGATCCGACATGAGGCTTTGTTATACTTGGTTTAAAAACCTGGGTTTATTATTCTAGACCTGACTTACTCGAGTGGACAACACGAGCCGGGGGGAGAGGCAGCGTACCGGGAATACAAAAGCTTCACCGGCTTTGCAACTTGTTCGAACCTCGTTCTAAAATTGGGATAAGACTCTAACAGAAAAGAAGTCATACAAAGTGAATACTTCTCAGATAATTTAGAATACTCAGAGAGAATAAGGGCTTCGTAGCAGTTTATATACAGTTCATACTATAGCAAAGCGGTAAAAGTAGAATTTAGCACATTACGCTCAAACATGTAGAAAAATAAGATAATAGATAAAGCCAATCATAACAACTATTCTAAGCTCGAATTCTTGAACCCTTAACCGAATTTCTAGGTTTGTTATCCCCAACAAAGTCGCCAGAGCTGTCACACCTCCTTTTTTACACACACGAAGGTAGTACAAGGGAGTTTTTCCAATTTAAGTGACATTATTCGAAATGAAATTATATATTCAATTTTATTCAGAGTCGCCACTTGGAATGGTTTGTTTTCTGGTGTCCTAAGTCACCAGTTTATTTCTAAATCCGAAATCGAGGAAAATTCGACTTTCCTTTTGAAATCTGCGAACCAAAAATTCTGAATAAGGAATTCTGTTAACCCGAGGGAAGGTGTTAGGCACCCACGGATTCCGTGGTTCTAGCACGATCGCTTAAACCATTATAATTGGTCTATTATCTGATTTATTACATGTTTTAGCCTATGGTACAATTTTTATCTTATTAACCGCTTTTAATTATTTTTAGGAAGGTTGAACGTCATTTAAAATACGCCTTGAACCACGTCACATGAAATGCACCCGCGATCCATGACATATTTTATTTAACATTGTTGAGAATTGGAGTTGGGACACATGAAATGCACACCTAAGTTTAAGGAAATTAATTTAAATAGCACGCCTAAAATAACTACGCACTTTCAAATTTGCGAGGGCCATGGAAAATTCAACTAATGGCACACCTCGATTCTAATTTTAAAGGATTGTACTCAACTAAAGTAAACTACGGATTTTTATAATTATTGAAGTTATTTAAAGGTAATCCATGAGTTATGGACAGGATAATAGTTGTGAGGGAAGCACATTAGTTGAAATAGGAAAATTTGAATTAGTTCAGTGAGTTGTAGGTTTAACAATGGAGCTTTCAATTTCAATATTTTAACAACAACATACTTACTTTGATATTATACAAATCATTTGAACAATTTATACTAAACTCACTAAATACCTCTAATACGTTCAGTTTGGGCAATAATAGAAATGGATATTTGGGTGTTATGTGCCAAGTGCCAGAGTAATAGGCCTGGCTTACATATGAACCAATCTAGGCCCAATACAGAGGCCAATTCGCTACCTTCCAAAACACGACACACGTGAAGCCCAAAGAAAAATGGCAATTCCACTACGGCTTTTCAATTAAAATCCACTTTAAATAAATTAAGATAAAGAGTGGTAACTATTGAATTTGACAAAACAATACAGTAAAGAACTCCTGATATACAACGATCACCAAATGCACAAAAATGCTAAACAAGATATTTGCTCAAATGATTTAAATAAATATAACAAAGCTAAAGAAACAGTGTTATTTTGACAGGACAAATACACCTATCAACATGCTACTGAACATCTATATTGAATTTAGATCCCACACAGAATAATGCAGTAATAAACTCATCACTTTTCATATGAGCAAACTTATGTGCAGAAATCCACTGATTAAACAATCAAAAACAGCCAATTTGCGCAGATCTACCTTCCCTAAACCTTTTAATTAAGGAATTTTCTTTTAATTAAACCAAACTAAAAGAAATAGAGAATCAGATTTTAAACAAACCTCATACTATATCATTGCAACTTCAGCAATTTATAGCACATGGATATCCAAACAACCATTACATTTTAAGATCGAGATAAGTACCTCTAAACAGCAGTAGAGATAAACTTGAATAACCAAATAAATGTGAAGGAAAAGCCGGAGCTCAGCGGAAGTAGAAACAGCAAATTCAGCCACACTTGAATACTAAAAGAATACATATGAACCCAGAAATGAAGCAATCGACCATATACTTGAGAAAACATAGAAATCCTTTTTCTATCCCATTTACCTAGCTTTTTTTTTTGGAAATATTTGTTTCTAAATTTCTGAGATGGATGTCCATTTTCTGGTTGCGTTGGTTGCTGAAAATGAGAAGAGGGAAGTCCAAGGGGTCGCTGGTTGTTGGATTTTTGCTTTTGAAGTTAGGAGATGTTGGTGTATGATTTTTAGTTGGGAGGGAGAAGTTGGTCAAAAATCAGAGGGGAGGCCACTGAAGATCAATCTCTGTTGGAATTGAGTGAATTCTCCTGCTGTTATGCAGCTTTTGTCCCTTTTTCGATCTAATTCTTTTTTTTCTTTTAGGTTTTCTTAAAATTTCTATATATATAGAGAGTAGGAGGTAGAGTTTTAAAAAAGGGGAATGGGTATTTGGGTAGTGGGTCAAGGGAAGTTTTGGATCAGATCTGGGCTGGGTGAAAATTGGCCCAATTTCACAAGACAAATCCTTTTTTTCAATTCTTTTTTTAATTAAAATCCTACAAATTAAATATCCTAATTATCCAAAAGTATGAAATTAAAATAATTATCTAATTATTAAAATTATAAACAATACTTAATTCTAAATTAAAAGAGAAAAATCAATAAGCTAAGAATTAAAAGACAAAAATGTAAAAATGAGCTATTTTTTGTGATTTTTGAATTTTTATAAAATAAATAATTACTGGTTAAATCTAAAAATGTAAAAACAAATCCTAAATGTAAATTCATAATATTTTTGGTATTTTTTCATGATTTAAATAAATTAAACATGCGTAGAAAAGTGCGAATAATTAAGAAAATTCTAAAAAAATTCCTAAAATGGCAAATAATCAACAAAAAACTATTTTCTTGGAATTTTATAGGAGTATTTCATATATGGCAAAAATTAGGTGCTCACAGAGAACAACACGTGGCAAGGGAAATGTTCGCAATGCTCGATGTGTTACCAGCGCCCGTACCTCCGCTCCCGAAAAAGCCAGCAGGTGAATCAGCTCTCGACCACCGTCGGATTTGACAACACAAAATAGGAATCCACATCACGTGTCTGCCCTCGAGTGGTCGTAATAAGCCTCGCCGCTAGCCTATCTCGTTTCAAGGTACATCCATTCCTTTTGTTTTATTTCGGATTAAGAACTAACCCTCATGCAGGCACTCAACGAGAGATACCGGGACACTAACACTATCAGGAAACCTCGAGACCGCCAAAGAGCGTCCGTTGCACTTTTTTCCTTTGATCGAGTTTTTTATCCCAAAAAAGAAGGGTTTTTACCGACAAAGGTTTTAACAAGGCAATGGCTGTAGAGCTGCTTAGAGGGGAAACTCCACAGAATTTCTCGATGCTACCTTTACGGCCAATCCTCAAGCGGCGAGGGACATTTCCCTTGGAAGCCACCCTATTCAAAGAAAGTGGGGAAACGCCAAGCGAAAGTTCCCACGAGGAGACACTGTATAGGGCCAAACGGTCGATGTAATTAGATCCCGCCAAAGAGGAAGCCTGTACTATTATATCGGGCAATCAAAAAATAATCTTTTTTCTCCCATGAAAAAAAAGAAAGACTCCTTCTCGGAGCAAGGCAACATGAAAATCACCACACTCGACCAAAAATGGGTCGACTCAGCACAACAACACATGTATTGCGTCAATGGATCGGAAAATATCTTCCAAAAAGTGAGAGTCACAGTATACTCTCGACAAAAACTGCTTCGCCAAAAACGTCCCGAGATACTCGAAGACTTGAACGATTCAGCGCCCACACGACCCCAGGGTCAGAACTCCGGGCTCACGAAGCCCTCACAATGTAACTCTAAGATCATAAGAAGCGGTATTCAAGCTTAAACAAACTCGATAACTGGGAGACTGTCGCCAATCACCACGCACTAGAAAATCCGAAACTGTAAGACCCTAGCGGGCAACCTCGGCATAACCAGGTCTATTCTATGAGCTGTAAGACCTCAATAGCATGACAAACTGTAAGACCTCAATATAGGTATGACAAATTGTAAGACCTCAACAGGCATGAAAAAATCCCGAATATACATTGCATTTGTAAGAATCGCTAAAGGGCATACCCTCGATTTAGACGCCTAAAACTATCACTAGGGATAAAAATGGCTACGGCCAAACGTATATGACTACGGTCAAAATGGTTGATATAGCCAAAAGAACGCGACTCGGGGACGCCCGACTGTCGCTAAAAAATTGCAGGCCACTACACCGAATATACTTCGGAAAGAACCGATTAAAATAGGCTTCCCTCCACAGGCAAAAACGAGCTCCGACAATGTCTGCTCCAAAATGCAAGAGTGTCGATCTACTCGACCTACGAGCTATGAACCTTACGAGGTGCTCAAAACATCACCGACAATAACTTGAAATCGAGGTTCCTCTGGAATCGATGACAGGTCAGGCAAAAATACTATAAAAAGACCTTAAAGAGCGGACTCAAAGCCTACAAAAAGCCTACGGGAAGAAACAACGTAAGAGCCATTGTCGCCAGCTAAGCAAGCCTACGGGCCTCATACTGAAAGGTCTGTATGACCGAAACAACGTAATAGCCATTGTCGCATGCTAAAAAATCTTGACAACTTGAGGATTAAAATGAGCTCGAATCGTAACCCGATTTGGAGACCGGATCCAAAATAGTTAATTATGAAAGCCTCCGGGCCACATACTAAAAGGTTTCAACGACCAAATGGCGTAAGTGCCACTATCGCCAGCCAGAAATTTAAGGATCGATTACATTTCGAATCGCAATGTGACTCGAAGACTGGACCCAAAAATTACAATATGCCTAAAGGGCGCGGTATAAATACCACTATCGCCGGCCAGGGAATCAGGAAAACTTAAGGGTCGATTACACATCGAATCGCAACGCGACTCGGAGACTGGACCCAAAATAGTTAAACTACAGGATGCCTAAGGGCACGACCCGAAAGATACCATCGTCAGTCGATTAAATTTCCAGGACACGCGCCCGTGAGGACACTTCAACCCAAAGCACAAAGAGTCATCATCATTCGCCCATACAGGCAGAGCTTGAGGGTCGATTGAAGCACCAGTCACAATGTGTCTCGGAGACTGGACCCAACAAATAGTTGGAGCGGCGAATGGCCAGGAGAAAGAGATGAAAGCAAATACTACCTACTCGCACGAGCACAAAAAATTCAAAAAACAAGAAGGTTCGAGATGGAGCCTGACTGAGAGGCTAAGCCTAAAAATAGCCAGGCCAAGCACGGGGGCCCCGACACCTGCTCACGGCAAAAAACATGCTTAAAAGCCCCCGTTCTGCCTAATCAGTTCCAGACCTACGAGGATCCCACCAAACATCAAAACCAGCCCGCCCCGTCGAAAGCAATAACAAAGAAAAAGGTACAGAAGAAACAAAACTTCAAAATTTCTTCTTATATATTGCATGCGCAGAAAAAGCGATTTTCAGAAAAAACGAGCTATTTTTTGTGATTTTCGAATTTCTATAAAATAAATAATTACTATTTAAATCTAAAAATGTAAAAATAAATCCTAAATGCAAATGCATGATATGGTATTTTTTCATGATTTAAATAAATTGAACATCCGCAGAAAAGTGCGAATAATTAAGAAAATTCTAAACAAAAAATTCCTAAAAGGGCAAATAATTAACAAAAACCTATTTTCTTGGAATTTTATAGGAGTATTTCATATAGGGCAAAAATTAGGTGCTCACAGCTGCCCCTTTTTGCTTGGAAACATGAAGAATTTTTGGGCAAAGATAAAGTGAGCAATTACGAGCAATTTTTGCATGTTTAAAACTCCATTAGAAGCATTTTGAAAATGCCTGACCGAACCTTGCTTCAGAGGTTGCCTACATATCCTTGACTATAAAGGAATCAGGTCAGTGTAGTTCTGGAAGTTTTGATAGCTGGGACTACTAGGAAGCTGTGGTTTTACTGCTATTGTTGCTGCTACTGCTTGCTGAACTCCTTATTACACCAAAATGGGAAATAAAAAGCTAAACTAGCTAAGCCTATCAACTACGAGTTACAAGATTCCTATATATAAATCTCTTGAAGCTTGATCTTGAGTCTTAGCTAGTTCTTGTTGTGGACTCCGATCTGAATCTTGATGCTCGTCATCTGTAGGTGCTGGTTCTTTCTTTAGCTTTGGATTGGGGGGGTGTGAAGCTTGTGTCTTCAATCATATCTTGAGCAGTCCGCTTCTTTCTTCGCTTCAGCACTTTGAATTTACTTTATTTCTTTTTTTCTGTTTTCTTTATTCTGGATTGAGACTCATTCTTTTGGTCACCTCGAATCATATGCCTCGAGGTCAGACCTGCTCAGACACCAAAACAAATAAACGAACGAAATTTTTCCTCTCAGTTTTCACTAGGAAAATTTTGTGAGTTATTTGTAACTAAGATCTAAACTTTTTTTGGAAAGCGATAAAATATGGATTATGTCTTTAGGAGGAAAATGTGACTAGGGAATGGAGACCCTATATTGGCAAAACGACGACTAGGAAATGGCCCTATGTCTAAAAATCTCAACTCAGAGATTGGAGCCCTAATGTTGGATAAAAAGGCGACTAGGGAATGGCGGCCCTATGTCTAAAAATCTCAACTCAGGGATTGGAGCCCTAATGTTGGCAAAAAAAGGCGACTCGGGAATGGAGGCCCTGTGTCTAAAAATCTCAACTCATGGATTGGAGCGCTAATGTTAGCAAAAAAGGCGACTAGGGAATGGAGGCCCTATGTCTAAAAATCTCAACCCCGGGATTAGAGCTCTAATGTTGGCAAAAAGGCGACTAAGGAATGGAGGCCCTATGTCTAAAATCTCAACTTAGGGATTGGAGCCCTAATATTGGCAAAAATGCGACTAGGGAATGGAGGCCCTATGTCTAAAAATCTCAACTCAGGGATTGGAGCCCTAATGTTGGCAAAAAGGCGACTAGGGAACGGAGGCCCTATGTCTAAAAATCTCAACTCAGGGATTGGAGCCCTAATGTTGGCAAAAAGGCGACTAGGGAACGGAGGCCCTATGTCTAAAAATCTCAACTAGGGATTGAAGCCCTAGGTTGGTATAGCGTAAAAATAGAGATTGGGGTCCTAAGCTACTTTTTTTTTTTAATTTTCTTCTTATCTTTTTTTTTTCATTTCAGTTTCCCTTTTTTATTTATTTCATGGAATGAGTAAATGCGGGAAAAACTTGGAGGGAACTTCCTTTTTTATGGATTGTTGCTGCAAAGCTATTTCTAGCACTTGCGCACTTCTTTTTCCTTTTTGGTTGCACCTGCTTCTTGAACGGTGGTTGGTTTTGTGGCCTTGATTGTCTCAATCGCTTGATATCGGCCCAACTTCTTTGATGAAGATCTTAGTTGCAACTGTTTGTTTCCTGGGGACCAATTTCATTTCAGGCCCTAAGAACCTTTGGTTTTTTCCAGATTTTGCCATGACGGTTGGTTGGTGGAACTCAACCTTTTCGACTTTATTTTGCCTTCGTAGGCCTTTCCTTTCTCACTTCCTTTTCTTTTTTTTTCTTTTTTTTCTTTTATTTGGAACATTGGGGAACTTTTGGCTCCTCGAAATTTGCTACAACGGCTAGTCATGTGGGACTTAATCTCTTCCAACTTTATTTCGCCTTTGTAGGCCTTTCTTTTCTGGCTTCTTTCTTCCAACTTCAATTTCAGAGCATTTGGGGTACCTTGGCTTCTTCAACTTTTCCGAGGCGGTTATCCATGTAGGACTCAACCTTTTCAACTTCAATTGCCTTTTAGGCGCTTTAATTTGATTTTCTCCTTCCAAGAGTTTTGATTTCGAAGCATCAGCCGCCATGGCTAGTCGAGGTCAACTTGATGCCCGTGACAAGGCTGGGTGCCTTTTTGCATATTAACTCATGCCAAATGAGTACCCTGTAAATCAGTCTTGCCATTCTTTCTTTGTCTTAGTTTCGAAACAATGTTAGACAGAAAGGGATTCAAATAAAATAAACAATGGAATGGAGAATGAGTTTAAAACAAGAAGTGTTCCTTTCGGGGAAAGGAAAGAAGGACTTATCTGGAGTACATGCGGACTTCAATGAACAAGACATACCTTTTGGACTGGATGCCTGATCTGTGTAAACTGTCCGACTCTCAGAAATTCATCACAACTTTTGCTTCAAATTCAAGAAACCTTGCCAGGACTTTGTCGGCGCCGATGGCTATGAGGATCCTCTTTTTGATCAGTGGCGTCCTTTGCGGGTTTTCACGAACTGGCCGTTCTCATTTCTTTTCTCACCATCGCGTTATAGCGCCCGTGTGGGTTTTTACTAACCAAAATATTTCATTTTTCGTTTCTCTGCTTACCATCGCCTCATGTTGCCCGTGTGGGTTTTCACCAATAAGATTCTCTCATTTTATTTTCTCATCTTGACTATATAGAATCTAAGTAGCTGTATTCTCTTATCCTTGAACATTATCACCGATTGATCGGAAGGACTTGAACAGGGTTTGGGTAAAAAGGATTTGGATTGAGTTACAACTTTGGAACTATTTGGGCGGGATCATCGCCGAACCATTATAACATCTGCCCCCATTTTACTTTGGGGGGACTTTGGATTTTTATTTTGGTGTGACTGAACCCTCGAGAGAGGCTGCCTACGTATCGTTTCGGAATCAAGTTGAACGTAGTTCAGGGAAACATTTTGTTTTTGTTTTTGTTTTTGTTGTTATTTGTTTTATTTTCTCTTTCTTTTTCCTTTCCTTTTGTCCTCTCTCTTTTTCGTTTTTTTTCATTTTCACTTCAATTTATTTTTATTTTTCTTTCCTTCCCTTTTTTTGTATTTTTTCTTTTTCTTTCCTTCCTTTTTTTTGTATTTTTTTTCTTTTTCTTCTCTTTTGTATTTTTTTTCATCTCAGTTTTTTTATTTTTTTTCAATAACACTTTCAAGTTCCAAAAAGGGTAATCAAAGAAGAGTAACCGGCTCAAAGGGTTTTCAAAGGGTTGATAGTGTTTGGGTAGCGAGAATGAAAGCCCTCGTCATCTCAACCGGATAATATTAATACTATATGGAGGATCAATCAGAGTACCTTTTGGTTACATTTGCATTGACAGTTATTTCAGGGATATTTCCTTCGATGCGCCCCAAGTACAACACACTCTTTTGGGCAGTACTCTTGTTGCAATATATGGACCTTTTCAATCTGGAACCAATTTTCCTTCAGCTTTTCCAACTCTTTGTTTTATTTCCTTAAACTTATCTTCTTTGCGTTCTGGCTCTTGACTCATTACTTCGAAGTCTGACAGCGTCTTAGGATCTGGGCATGAAGTCCGCAAACATGTCATGATATTAAAATTTACATTTAACAGAACTGAAAAGAGAATAAGAAAAACAACGAGATTAAGAAAAGAGTTCTTGGACAATAAAATATTAATTTCATTTGATTTTTGATTTTTGAATTTTTTTTTAAAAAAAAATTTCAATTTTTGAAGAGAGAAGGGTTTACATCAGAAAGTAAGACAATAGAGTAAAACATCCGGATCACACCCTGAGATAATCTGGTTGTACAAAGGATGGCAAGACTGGCTACCGAGACTCCCGTCTGATAGGGAACTTTCACACTTGGCAACCATTTTTTGGCTTTTCTTCCGTCTCGACAATGGTTGCAATGGCATTCAGTGCCGAATCAAATTCCTCATCTTCACAAATCATTCCGACTATTGGCCCGTCGTTGTGTGCAGGCAACAGATTGTTCATCACATCAGGAGCTTCTTCATCCCGAAAAATAATTCTCTCAGCTTCAATCAAATCTTCAACTGCCCTTTTGAGGGTCCAACAGTCCTCCGTACTGTGTCCTACTACTCTAGAGTGGTATTTACATCTAGAATCAACTCGGTGCGAGGGGGACTCGGGATTCGGCCTGTTCGGGGCCCTGGCTGCAATAGATCTAGCCTGATTAGTTTTTGGAACAAGCTTGAATACGATTCACCAATAGGAGTGAACTGATTCGTTCTGAAAGGCTCTCTTGGGTAAGGATTATATGGAGCTTGGTAAGGATGGGCATTTATGGGTGGTGGGTCTCGATTTTATGTATAATGTTGTGGTTGTGGGTAGGGTTACGTGTTCATTACCGCATAGAGAGGCGGTGCCACGGCGTAAGCATCATTTTGAAGGGGATAATAGTGTGGTGGGACGATATGAGGCACATATGATTGGCGGAATGACCCGTGGGCCCCCTTCGAGCTTGACACCATCATGGCTCCCTCTTCAAACCCATTTATGTTCATCAAACCCTCCAAACCATTTTGAGCAGCCTATGATGTGTCCTTAAAGGCAGCATGACTCAAGATTCGGCCTGTTTTTAAACCGTTTTCAACCATTTCCCCAATTTTGATAGCCTCAGCGAACGACTTACCCACAACAGACATCATGTTCTGGAAATAGTCAGCCTTTTGGGCCTGTAGAAAGACAATGACCATTTTAATTTCATCTATTGGAGGCTTTACCCTAGCAGCTTGTTCACGCCATTTGACAGCATATTCGCGAAAGCTTTCCGCAGTTTTCCTTTTCAAATTGGACAAAGTGTTTCTGTCAGGAGAGATGTCCACATTATAGTGGAATTGGCAGACAAAATCTCGGGCCATATCATTCTACATGTGCCAATGAGCAATTTCTTGATCCATATACCACTCAGAAGCGATTCTGGTGAGGCTTTCCCCAAAATAGGCCATTAGTAGCTCCTCTTTTCCACCAGCACCCCTCAACTAATTACAATATCGTTTCAGATGAACGACCAGGTCTCCATGCCCGTCGTACTTTTCAAATTTTGGCATCTTGAAGCCAACTGGCAATTGGACATGGGGAAACATATAGAGGCCAGAGTATGAGACACTCTTTTGGCCACTCAGACCTTGCATGTTTTTCAAGATTTGTTCCAGGCTCTTCATCTTCCGAGCAATTTCCTCTTGCTCGGGATTTTAACAACCTTTTCTTGCTCTACCGAGAGATCATATCGCAGAGGTTGTGTGAAAGAGTACGGGGTCACAGATGTTATATCTGATTGAAGCTGTGGACCCTAAAAGGTGAATATTAGAGGTGTGACCATGGAGTCGGTGCCTGGGGGCGAACCACAGAAGGCATGCCAGGATCATTGGAGGCTGCCCACATGGGATGAGCGACTTGGGCAATAGGGGCATTGGTAACCTCAGCTGACCTGGGGATCAATTCAGGGAACTCAGGGATTGCACTTGGCGGTTCCCTACCATTAGACCAGGTGTCCCACATTTCCCATATGCGGAGACGCAACATCTTATTCTCTTCAACAGCTACTGATTCTAGCTGTAGAATAGCCGATGCCAGGCTATCCTCAAGATAGATGATTGATAGACTGCTTGCGGAGGCCATCTATGCCTTTGGATTTTGTGAAGGAGGGGAGGCTAGACTACCAACAAAACCAACCACCAAAAACCTGGCTATATTATACACCCAACAACCTTGTTAGTTGATCACGCCCAACTCTAGTCCTAAAAAGAATAAGCGGTCATGGCAAATATAATACGGTCTAAAAGTCTGGAGTCGAATCCCATAGAGAACTAAGGCTTAGCTGTATCTGTTTAATATCACTAAGAAGACAAGAATGAACAATTCCTAACTTATAGATATTCAGATTCTTGTGTTTAACTAACTAACTAACAAATTAAAATAATAAATTAACATTAAAGATGCTACAGGTTGGAGAAAAGATTAGGGAGGTCTAGAGTTATGATTTCCCCAATTGTCGGAATCCTTCCCGCTATGTTTTTTTATAATTTCGCCTAAATATTCTCTACCAATCATGAGTGCTCCTCTTAACATAAATCTCTACCGAGTAATTACAATAATTTACTAGACGCTCTCTCCCGAGTTACGCTAGCTGGCTTTTTTTATTACAACTCACTTTAGATTGCACCCAAGGCTTCGTTATCCCTAATCCCGCCTTTAAACCCGCAGTTATAGATCCTTCTTATACTTTGGGAGTGGTTTTTTTCAACAATTGACCTAAATATGCACTCTCTCCCGAGTTATGCACACTAAATAGGCACAGCTAATTGAGGATCCTGTCAATTAACTACAACAAGCACGTAGTTGAACAAATAAAGAAAATACTACGGCTCAAATATATAAAAACATAACACGAATTTATCCTACAAAAGGTTACATCAAAAACCTAAATAACAAATTAGCTATTCATAATAGCATGTAAAACTACAATACTAAAAGTCATAACCAAAAATGAAAAATAGGAAGAGGAAGGAAAAACTCGTTGAAGAATTCCGCGCCTTGCTCCTATTGTGTTCTTGACTCCTTAGGTCGAATCCTTCATCTCCTTAGCCTCCTTAGGTCTAAATTATGTCAAAAGTATATCCAACCCCCTTAAAATACCATTTTCCATATATATATATATATATATATATATATATATATATATATATATATATATATATATATATATATATATATATATACACACCAAGTAGGGTCGAACCCAAACAATTATACCTTCCCCTATGCGAAAAAGAACAATATTTCACGTCTCGACTGTCGCAGCGGTGGTAAACCGCGGTATATACTGCCTCAGCCCCGCAGTCGCGATTTCGACCACATTTTTCACCCTGTTCTGTTTGGAATTTTGAAAACCATAAAACATGAAAGTTGAAGCCCTTTGAGTTAGGTTTCCAACCATATATTTTGGAGCCCAAATGGAGTTCTGAGCAAAACGTTTTTTGTATTTTACTAAATAGTACGCAATATACCTCCTCGAGTCTTCGTTCGTACATAATTATCAAATTTGACCCCCGAACCCGATCCCGGCTTAATTCCTTGAGCTCTTACTCAGACTTCAAAGCTCCAAATCACTTAATTTTATTCTATAACATCTATATAGCTTGAAATCACTCCTACAAGGCATAAAACACACCGTTAGTGCAAAATACTAGCGATTAAAACGCAAACTCAACTAAAGTGCAGTAAATTAGATTGTAATAATCGAATAAGATACATAATTATAGCCTATCATCATTAGTTTTGAAACATTTAACATATCGAAAATCGCACGTTGGGATGCAATGTACCTATTAGTTAAACGCTTCTACCGTATGTTTGTACGGTTGCTTGTTTCATCCCGGCCTTAACTAACTCTTTCAGTATGGACCTCTTTTCTTCATCTTTGTTTCTCTCTAATCACTCTTGATTTTTATTTGTTTTTGCCGCTCTTTTATTTTTTGGCACTCTCTTTTTCTTTTTTTTTTGTCACTCTTTTATTTCTGTCAGTCTTTTTTTTCTTTTTTTTCTTTTTTCACTATTTTTTTCTCTTTTTCACTCAATTTTTCTTTCTCTTTTTTTTTGCAATTTTTTTTTGTTGCTAAATTTACTTTATAGCTATGATCGAATCTGATGGGGATTGCCTATGTATCATGACCCCGTATGAATCAAATTTTGCATAGTTCGGGAAGATCGAGAATAGAGTAAATAAACTAACTCTTTTTTGTTGGAATTTTTAAAAGAAATGCTTTAAAAGAAGAAAGGAAATATATAATTTTTTTGATTTTTTTATGTTGATTTTTGTTTTGTTTTTGAAAAAAAGACTTCTAAGAATTCAATTGCTTTTGATTTGAACTTTGGGAATTTTAGAAGTGAAAAGAAAATATTTTTGTTTGAATTTTCATTTGTTTTCTCTTTTTCCAAATAAGAAAGAATTTTTTTTTTGGATTTTGAAAGTTGCCTCTTAATTTTCGAAAGAGGGACTTTTAAGAAAATATTTTGGATTTCTGAGTATTTGTTTATTTACAAAAGCAATTCTAAAGAAAAGCAAAAATATTTTTGGACTTCTTTTTTTCAATTTTTTTTGACATTTATGAAAGAAATACTTTTAAAGAAGGAAAAGAATATTTTCCTTTTTTTGGATTTTTTTTTAATTTTTGGAAAAATACTTCAAAATGAAGGAAACTCGTATTCTGGATTTTGATTTTTTTCTCTTGATTTTTTATTTCATTTTTCCGTATGAAAGACTTCAGAAAGAAAGAAACTACCTTTTTTGAGTTTTAAAAAGAAAAACTTCACTTTTTTTTTTGAATTTTCTTAGGAAAGATTTATAAAGAAGGAATTAAAGGAACATATTTTTGGATTTTTAAAAATTGGGGTCGGAACCGATGAGGTTTGCCTACGTATCTCACATCCGGTGAGAATCAGACCTGCGTAGTTCGGTCAGTTTTGACGGAACAGGGGAAACACGACACTTGAAGATTTTGGGCTCATTTTGAAATGACTTTTGTTTCAGGATTTTCTAAATACCTACCTCTCACTTTTTTTTTATTTTCTTTTTTCTTTTTTTTTCTTCTGATTTTCTTCCTCTATTCTAGAAGCCAGTCAACATGCAAGCCTCAACAGACATATATTCAAGTACCACGTAAGATGCATCAGGATGGTCTTTTAATTTGGGTACACCTATCCTCGACGAACCCAACTCTTGTGTTGAGTCCCCAAAGGCAAATGCACATAATGCAAACAAACGTTCCTACTAGGGATCCGACATGATGTATTGTTATACTAGGTTTAAAAACCTGGGTTTATTGTTCTAGACCTGGCTTACCCGAGCGGACAGCACGAGCTGGGGGGGGGGGAGGCAGCGTATCGGGAATACAAAACCTTTACCGGCTTTTCAACTTTTCCGAACCTCGTTCTAAAATTGGGATAAGACTCTAACAGAAAAGAAGTCACACAAAGTACACACTTCCCAGATAATTTAGAAGACTCAGAGAGAAGAAGAGTTTCGTAGCAGTTTATATACAGTTCACACAATATCAAAGTGGTAAAAGCAGCTTTTGGCACATTAGGCTCAAACAAGTAGAAAAATCAGATAACAGATAAAGCCAATCATAACAGCTATTCTAAGCTCGAATTCTTGAACCCTGAACCAAAGTTCTGGGTTTGTTATCCCCAGCAAAGTCGCCAGAGCTGTCACACCTCCTTTTTTATGCACCCGAAGGTAGTACAAGGGAGTTTTTCCAATTTAAGTGACATTATTCAAAATGAGATTATTTATTCAATTTTATTTAGAGTCGCCACTTGGGATGGTTTGTTTTCTGGTGTCCTAAGTCACCGGTTTATTTTTAAATCCGAAATCGAGGAAAATTCGATTTTCCTTTTGAAGTCTGTGAACCAGAAATTCTGAATAAGGAATTCTGTTAACCCGAGGGATGGTTTTAGGCACCGTTGGATTTTGTGGTTTTAGCACGGTCGCTTAAACTATTATAATTGACCTATTATCTGATTTATTACATGTTTTAGTCTATGGTACAATTTTTATCTTATTAACCGCTTTTAATTATTTTAGGAAGATTCAACGTCATTTAAAACACGTCTTGAACCACGTCATATGAAATGCACCGGCGATCCATGACACATTTTATTTAACGTTGTTGAGAATTGGAGTTGGGTCACATGAAATGCACACCCGAGTTTAAGGAAATTAATTTAAATAGCGCGCCTAAAGCAACTACACACTTTCAAGTTTACGAGGGCCATGGAAAATTCAACTAATGGCACACCTCGATTCTAATTTCAAAGGATTGTACTCAACTAAAGCAAACTACAGATATTCATAATTATTGAAACTATTTGAAGGTAATCCATGAGATATGGACATGAGAGTAGTTGTGAGGGAAGCGCATTAGTTGAAATAGGAAAATTTGAATTAGTTCAGTGAGTTGTGGGTTTAACAATGGAGCTTTCAATTTCAATATTTTAACAACTACATACTTACTTTGATATTATACAGAACATTTGAACAATTTATACTAACCTCACTAAATACCTCTAATACGTTCAGTTTGTGCAATAATAGAAATGGATATTTGGGTGTTATATGCCAAATGCCAAGTACAAAATAGGAATCCACATCGCGTGTCTGCCCTCAAGTGGTCGTAATAAGCCGACCCCAAGGCGCCGCCAGCCTATATCGTTTCAAGGTACATCCATTCGTTTTGTTTTATTTCGGATTAAGAACTATCCCTCATGCAGGCACTCAACGAGAGATACCGGGACACTAACACTATCAGGTGACCTCGAGATCCCCAAAGCGCGCCCGTTGCACTCTTTTCCTTCGATCGAGTTTTTTATCCCAAAAAAGAAGGGTTTTTACCGGCAAGGTTTTTAACGAGGCAACGGCT
Organism: Nicotiana glauca; assembly: GCA_026770625.1. Classification (NCBI taxonomy): domain Eukaryota; kingdom Viridiplantae; phylum Streptophyta; class Magnoliopsida; order Solanales; family Solanaceae; genus Nicotiana; species Nicotiana glauca. Next base: position 57,663 of record MU712400.1, read on the forward strand.
GTGGAGCTGCTTAGAGGGGAAACTCCACAGAATTGCTCAAAGCTACCTTTACGTCCAATCCTCAAGCGGTGAGGGACATTTCCCCTGGAAGCCACCCTATTCGAAGAAAATGGGGAAACGCCAAGCAAAAGTTCATACAAGGAGACGATGTATAGGGCCAAACAGTCGATTTAATCAGATCCCGCCAAAGCGGAAGCATGTACTATTATATCGGGCAATTAAAAAATACCCTTTTTTCTCCCATGAAAAAAGAGAAAGACTCCTTCTCGGAGCAAGGCAACATGAAAATCGCCACACTCTACCAAAAATAGGTCGACTCAGCATAACAACACAAATATTGCGCCAGTGGATCTGAAAATATCTTCCAAAAAGGGAGAGTCACAGTATACTCTCAACAAAAACCGTTTTGCCAAAAACGTCCCGAGATACTCGAAGACTTGAATGATTCAGCACCCACACGCCCCTAGGGTCAGAACTCCGGGCTCATGAAGCCCTCACAATGCAACTCCAAGATCTAAAGAAGTGGTATTCAAGCTTAAACAAACTCGATAACTCGGAGACTGTCGCCAATCACCACACACTGGAAAATCTGAAACTGTAAGACCCTAGCGGGCAACCTCGGCATAACCAGGTCTATTCTACGAGCTGTAAGAACTCAATAGGCATGACAAACTGTAACACCTCAATACGCATGGTAAACTGTAAGACCTCAACGGGCATGAAAAAATCTCGATGTTTGGGCTATACATTGTATTTGTAAGAATCCCTAAAGGGCATACCCTAGATGTAGACGCCTAAAACTATCACTAGGGATCAAAAATGGCTATGGCCAAACGCATATGACTACAGTCAAAACGGCTGATACAGCCAAATTTATGCGACTCGTGGATGCCCGACTGTCGCTAAAAAATTGCATGCCACTACACCGAATATACTTCGGAAAGAACCGGTTAAAACATGCTTCCCTCCACAGGCAAAAACAAGCTCCGACAATGTCAGCTCCAAAATGCAAGAGCATCGATCTACTCGACCTACGAGCTATGAACCTTACGAGGTGCTCAAAACATCGCCGACAATGACTTGAAATCGAGATTCCTCTGGAACCGATGACAGGTCAGGCAAAAATACTATAAAAAGACCTTAAAGAGCGGACACAAAGCCTACGGGAAAAAATACTGTTAGAGCCATTATCGCCAGCTAAGCAAGCCCACGGGCCTCATACTGAAAGGTCTGTACGACCAAAATAGCGTAAGAGCCATTGTTGCCTGCTTAAAAATCTTGACAACTTGAGGATTAAAATGAGCTCGAATCATAACCCGATTCGGAGAGCAGATTCAACATAGTTAACTATGCAAGCCTCCAGGCCACATACTAAAAGATCTCAACGACCAAACGGCATAAGTGCCACTATCGCCGGCCAAAAATTTAAGGATCGATTACAGCTCGAATCGCAATGCGACTCGGAGACTGGACCCGAAAATTACAATATACCTAAGGGCGCGGCATAAATACCACTATCGCCAGCCAGGGAATCAGGAAAACTTAAGGGTCGATTACAGCTCGAATCGCAATGCGACTCGGAGACTGGATCCAACATAGTTAAACTACAGGATGCCTAAGGGCATGGCCCGAAAGATACCATCGTCAGTCGATTGAATTTTCGGGCCACGCGTCCGTGAGGTCACTTTGACCCAAAGCACAAAGAGCCATCATCATTCGCCCATACAGGCAGAGCTTGAGGGTCGATTGAAGCACCAGTCACAATGCGAATCGAAGACTGGACCCAACAAATAGTTGGAGCGGCGAATGGCCAGGGGCAAGAGATAAAAGCAAATACTACCTACCCGCACGGGCACAAAAAATTCAAAGAACAAGAAGGCTCAAGATAGAGCCCGACTCAGAGACTAAGCCTAAAAATAGTCAGGCCAAGCACGGGGGCCCCGACACCTGCTCACGGCAAAAATATGCTTAAAAGCCACCGTCCTGCCCAATCAGTTCTAGACCTACGAGGATCCTACCAAACATCAAAACCAGCCCGCGCCGTCGAAAGCAATAACAAAGAAAAAGGTATAGAAGAAACAAAACTTCAAAATTCCTTCTTATATATTGCATGCACAGAAAAAGCGCACTCTCCATCTACAGGCATATTCTGCATATATTAGAAATAAAGCAACAAAAAATGGCAAAATCGACACTCTGCGCTAAAAGGGATACAACTTGTCAAAAATCGCCCTTCGCAACTTCAGCAAGAAGTGACCTAGTGCCACGATTTTTCCCTGGCTCGAGCCAATTCCTCCGAGAAAATGGATCCCATTTCACAAACCTTCTTGAGTACCTCTCCTCGGGACCTACAACGAACATATCCCTCAATCGAGAGCTCACCACAATTCGGCTTTGGCATCAATAGAACCCTTCATACAAATCGCCATCTCCCGACCTGCCTTGTTTCGGCTTATGTCACTTCGGCCCAAGCATCAATTATCTTGGCTCTAAAACTTCGGAAGATCAAATTCAAAGTCTCTCAATCATACCCGGTCGAACTTGGCGCTGCTACAAGTCAAAAGGAATTGGACCTCAAAAGGCAGGGACCTAGGCCGAGATATTTATCCCCTCAGAAGCTTGAGCTTGCAATTGAGCCCTTAGCTCCCCACAAGTCGCTCTGGAAAAGTTAACTTCGCCCTTAAGGTACTCCGAAACCTCCATTTTTTTCTACAGCTGATATAAATAGGGGGTTATCCCTAAGGCCACAATGGGGCAAAACGCGTACTACAGGAAGCCACCTGCTCCATCAAATAGCTTCCATAATTTGGGCCCGTCACCCCAAAATCAAGGGCTTCTGAAACACCCAGCTCAATTGATGCATTACCATCAGAGGCGTGAAATGGCCTCACCTAGATAAAAGGCTTTGTCACATCAGATATCTCTATCGTCATTGCCCGCCTGAAAATCTACGACCCCTCGGAGGGGACACATCCATACTCCCGAAGGACCATCCGATACCAACAATGCCTGCGACAGAGAAAGAAAAGAATGGCTACTAAATTTGCCATCATCATAGATAAAGCCGGCAAAGCACGGGGCATACCGCTTGAAAGACATCTTTTCATCCCTTCAAATAACTGACGAGGGTTTTTGAAGGTGTGGCACCAACACCTGGGAGGAACGATTCGCTCGAGCCCAGTCACTGCCTTCCTCAAATAAAGCAGCCATTAAAGGCAGGTTCCGACGACCCCCAAGAAGTCAAAAGTAGCCTCACATCGCATGTAAGAAGAACGACAACAAAATTCAAGAACTACCAAGGGCAGCAGCCATCAGCATCACATCCTGCATCGGCATGACAATCAACCCCGGAAGCCTTCATCACAGTAAGATAAAGCCCCGAAAGGCCAACAACACCTTCGCCAACACAAGATCAACACGCAAAGGCCTCCGCCAAAGGAAGCCAACCAGCAAATACAGGTGCATCTTAACATACACTCATACGGAACAATCCCCGGATATCGATGTGGATGATCCAAACGCTGGCAGATCTCTGCCCGGAGACTGCATTCGAGAAGCAGCCATTGGCACCCCTAAAACCCACCGGCCCTCGGTCAAGCCTCCTCTCAAAGAAAACTACGAAGAATAAAAACACCATCCATGCCTTCACGATAAGGATCCATCAGCCTAATGTTACTAGTCTTATTTTGGGTCGGGACACGAAGAACCCTATGTGGAGCCATTTTATCAATCAAATTCTCCACGAAGGTCCGAGGAAGTGCCCAAATACAAGAAAACACAGTCAATTATGTACATTCTAAAAAGGGTTATCTACATCGAGATCAATAAGGACCCCCGAGTACCCGAAGATAACCTTCATCAGGGATAATGTCCCCGAAGGCCCCGGAATTCAATGCATAGTCTCCAAACAATTCGGAGGGCCCCGATAACCCAGACCTATCAAAACGATCCAAGATTGGTCTGAAGTACGATTGTGGGTTAGAGGAAAGCCATGTTAATCAGTAGGAGATCAGAACGAATGCTCGCACTCAAGTCAGATATCGACGGTCAACAAATAAAAGAAGGCATTCAGAAAGCCTCAAAGGGCATGAGAGCATACAGAAACAAAGCAAAGTAAGGAAAGCAGAAGTTAGAAAAGGTATATTCATATTCATAAGAAATCCATAAATAACAGCCCTCGAGGGGTCCTTACATATGGTTACAAAAGCCCGCGAAGGGATCATCCACAAAAAAAGAAAAGAAATCCAAAGATATGCAGACAGCAAAAGCCTAAGAGTCTAGCCTACTTTTTGTACGGCATCTCTGTCGTCATCCCCTCGGGCATATGACCTCAAAGACAATATCTTCCAAGTCCGAGGCCCTCAGGGACCTCATCTCGATTCCTTAGAATGGCATCTTCAAAAGGAAGAGAGGTAAGGGAAGGAGACAAGAAGCGGCTGGGTGAAAAATCTGGTTGTCGTGAAACCTGCCAGTATCAATCTCGCCAAGCCACTTCATGAGACGTTGCCTCGGCTCGGGAGGCAACAGCCAGCGGGAACCTCCGCCACACCCCTAGGAATCCAAAAGGGGTATAATGCGCCGATCTAAGGGAGGACGGTGAGCAACAGTGTATAATTCGTGCCCCCTCCTAGGAAGCGGTGCATAGTCCAAAAAATACCCCCAGGGTCGGAAGAAATTGGCCCTCTGCCTCATTGCCTTGAGCTGACAACGATTGTTGTAACAACAGCAACATCAATAGCAGCAACATCATGGCGGCACAACTCCGTCCGACCAAAAAGAGATCAAGAAAGGAGTCAAGGCACATATGGTATAAAATCTTGAAGCCTGGGGCCTCGAACACGACAGGATGGTGGAACTTCAAGATGGTAGAAAAGGAAGGAGAGATAGGTATCGAAGAAAGATTGAGTAAAAAAGCTAGCCACAAGGAGCCCCATTTATAGGGAGGGCAGAGCAACCGACAACACCATTACCGCCCTCAAAAAATGTAACGGCAGGCGCAATCAATGCATTCGTAGAAGATGAACCGATAACAATGATATGACTCCAAGGCTCATAATATTTTGGGAGATCCCGAAGAAGCAAAAAGGCGAAGTACCTTGATACCTATCAATAGAGGGTTGCACCATCAGCGTAATACCATTACAGGGGATCGGAGAATGATATATCTATGCCATTTCTTATCACTTCCCTCCAAGAAATGTGGAGACTATCTGTGTGCGGTGAAAATCGGGGAACTGATTTCCCCCTGACATGATACTTCGGAGACTGACCTCGGAAGCACAGGATCTCGGGTCGGTCACTCCCTCGAGACCTGTCGATGCCCTACCAAGAATAAATATTAGCTAAGGCCCCGACGAGCATAGGAATTCCCTGAGGAATGCACCCGGGGTCAATCAAATCTATTCAAGCGGCTCGACGCCAGCCCTCTTACGACGTAAAACTAACCGGCTATCACATCTCATTATTTTTCATCATAGTAAGTATTTTGTACTAAGTTTGGGCGTCCCCTTTCTATAAAAGGGGGTCGCCAACACCTTGTAAGACAGAGCTCCAATGATCCTACTCTAGTGCAATAATATCTTCTCTCTCTCTCTTCTCTAAAATTGCTTATTCCCTTTGGCTCAAAGTTATTTATCTCCAATCATTCTTCTTATCTCTTGGTATTGGCCCGAGGCCGCCCTTATATTCATTGACCCTTAACTTTTTCTTTATTATATAGCTTAATATTAGCCGAAGAGCCCTATCTAATTGCATCTTTAACTGTTATCTCATCCCCCGTTGTCCTCGATAGTCCGAGATTGATACCAACACCGACCTCAAAGGTCCCATCGATCACCCCTACGCTCGGGCAACAGGCCCTTTTGGTTTGATTACTGCCTCGTATTAGCTCGCATTTTATCATTATACTTCACGTTCTTAGCATTAACTGCTTTAACAACTAGCTCGGGAATAGATCACGTATTTTTAGAATCCCATTTACAAATTTAATTATTATTACCATTTTCACGATAAACAGTGACTCTAATACTAAATATTTCATAACACCATCAGAGATAGAAGGAGAAGACTGTAACTTCATAGAATTAAAGACCACATAGGTCAGTGGATTGAATGAGATGCTAACATTGGCAAAGCAGCTATTTACCACTTTCAAAAGTTCTTTAATATCAAACACCATTTCAGGGATCAAGATATCATCAATTGTATTCCTCAGTGTATTGATGATGATGATAATGACATTCTTACAGCCATTCCTGATATTGAAGAGATTAAAGATATTGTGTTGATCATCAGTCCAAATAGTTCAACTGGGCCTGATGGTTACAATGGGAAATTCTTTTAAACATACTGGGATATCATTAAGGATGACATTACAGAATTTGTTCAAATGTCTTCAATGGTAGGAGACTTACTAAGTTCTTTTCTCATACCTGCCTTACTCTTAAACCTAAAGTGGACTCTCGTAGTAGTTTCTCATATTTGAGACCTATTAGTTTGAGTAACTTTACGGCCAAGATTATCTCTAAAATCCTATCTAGAAAACTGAATCCTATTCTAGAGAACCTCATATTTGAGAATCAGAGTGGCTTTGTCAAAGGAAGATTTACTACTGAAAACATTCTTCTAGCACAAGAGATTGCAAAAGGTGTGAACAAGAAGAACAGAGGAGGCAATGTTATTATAAAGCTTGATATGGCAAAAGCCTATGACAGAATTTCATGGACCTTCCTGACAGCAGTAATGAGGATGTTTGGCTTCTCTAAACATTGGATTGACCTTATCTGGGGGCTTCTACAGAAAGTCTGGTACTCTATTATTATCAATGGGGAAAGAATTGGTTCCTTCACATCTACACAGGATCTCAAACAAAGGGACCATTTATCCCCTTCTTTGTTTATTATTGGAGTTGAAGTTCTTTCCATATCTCTTAATGAGCTGAATGAGTTTATTAGCTTTACTTCTTTTAGTATGGATCACATAGGGTCAATCATTAACCAGTTAGCTTATGCAGATGATATTGTTATTTTCTGTAGAGGTAATAATATCACTATCAGGCTCATCAAGAAATTTATTGGCAGATATGACAAGGCATCGGTGCAGAAAGTTAACAATGACAAGAGTTTCTTTATCATAACTCCTCATACTTGTGGCAACAAAATTAGAAATGCCACTAGTTTTATAAATAAGTCTTTCCCATTTACTTATCTGGGATGCCCTATATATTTTGGGAGAAAAACAAGTAGTCTCTTTGATGGTATGCTCTCCAAAATAATCAAAAAGCTCAATAGATAGTTGGCCAATATGATGTCTCCTAGGGAAAAATGATCTTGATCAAACATGTCCTGCAGTCTCTTCCCACTTATATATTGTCTGCTATGAACCCTCCTAAAGGAATTACTAGGCTTATGGAGAAACACTTTGCTAATTTCTTTTGGGACTCCAACGAAGGTAGAAATAAATATCATTGGTCTTCATGAAACAATCTTTGTCTCCCTAAAGATGAGGGAGGAGCTGATGTCAGGTAAATAGAGGACATCATTCACACTTTTAGCATCAAAAGGTGGTGGTGATTCAGAATTCAGCCTTCCCTTTGGTCCACTTTTCTCAATAATAATACTGCAAAAGAGCTCATCCGTTGAACAAAAGATCTAGTCCAGCTAATTCTCATATATGGAAAAATATGTTAAGGATTAGAGACAAAGCGGAGCATAACATTAGATGGGAAGTTCAAAATGGTAATTATAGCTTCTGGTGGGACAACTGGACTAGCAAAGGTGTATTAACCAATCTCTTACAAGGTGGTGGTGGGTATGCTAAAGTACAAGTGAAGCAGTTTTTGCATAATGGAGGATGGAATATCGACAAACTTAATGAAGTTCTCCCTAATCATCTTACTGACTTCATTGTTCAATTGGATATTGGTGGTCGTAATGAAGAAGACTTTCATGTTTGGAATATTTCTAATAATGGACATTTTTCTTCTAGTTCAACATGGAAATCTATTAGATATTAAAAGCAAAAAAAAATGATTTTATAAACAAAATCTGGCATAGCTCTGTCCCATTTAAAAAAAAATTTGTCACTTGGAGACTTTTTAAAAATAGATTGCCTTTTGATGATGTTATAGGCAGACTTGGCACTAATATCATTTCTAGATGTTCCTGTTGTTTTTCTGCGTAGGTAGAGACAATACAACATGTTTTTTAACAATAGTGATGCAACCAACTTCATTTGGAATTCCATTGGAAATGCACTTGGAATCAAGCACCGACGAGAACATGTGTCGCACCCCCTTTTTACGCGAAATCGGGTTTATGACATTTGGAGGGACAACTCATTCCTTTTGGGAACTGGGTTTGCATTTGAAGAGTCACCACCTAATGATTAGGGTGCATTAGGACACCAAAAGAGTTTGATTTGAATAACCAGAGATAGGGTAAGGCTTGAAATTATTCTAAGGGGAAGGTGTTAGGCACCCCTCAAAATCCACTAGAGTAGTTTCCGGCCAAATAATTGTTGTGAATTGAGGTGCAATTAGCATATAGGCAGATAAGGCTAAAATAAGAGGGGATTTCAACACATAATAGTTTGAAAGTAAACAAACTTTGAAAGAACAATTAGAAAAGCCGGCTTTTTTAAATAAGGATTTAAAATGTTGAAAGAAAAGAAATGAAGAACAAAGGAAGGGGGTCCTAGGTTTATTAAAAATATGGATCACCCCACACAATGTCCAGTAATCACTCCTCAATGAGGGGCTACACGTGACATTATCGCGTGGTCATCATATCCATATCTACCCTTCCCACCCCGTTAAGGTATTTAAAGTGCGAATTGGTCTCGATTACTTATTACATGCTATTACCCGTCCCACTCCTATCAGTCCCGGAGGCACTTAGGACTACTAATCCTAAAAGGGAGGGATATTAGGCTTATTTGAAGTTTCAAAGGAAAAAGCTCTAAGGCGACATACAAAACACATATTGCATATTTGGGGGAAAGCATATAAACAAACAAAGGCTCATATATACCTCCTCAAACAAAGAAAGCGTATAATTAGCATGACTTGCACATACTTTTTAGGTCTGATTAAAAATACCAAAGACGAGGGAGTTTAAATATTGAGGCAGATTGGTTTATTACAAAACTCAGATAAGAAGTCCGAATCAGGCCTGCATGGTGGTTGTAATTATTAATAGAAACAAATTCAGTTTACAGTTATTACTCTAAGGCTTGCCTAAGTGCTTAGACAGGGTCCTATAGGCATGATATCTACTGAACTTAGAAGGTGATGAGATAGTAAGGCTCGAAATAAATTGTTTGAAGTCCTATATGCATACTTGTTAAACTTGTTAAGTGAGGGACTTAGATTATTAAAAGAGATGCAGAATGTACAAAAATTAAATAAATTAGTTACAGGTTCTGCAGGTGATAGCATCGACTATTACTGATTTTATATCCAACATTGACTGTGAATGAAAACGAATCAGAATTGTCGAGGATTCTTATAGGCATGATTTCTATGCATTACTGATTTTAGACGTGGTATCTAATTGCAGAAACCTTATAGACATGGTGTTTAAGTGCAGAAACTTGTTTTAAACCTTATAGACATGGTATCTAAATGCAAAAACTTGTTTTAAACCTTATAGACATGGTGTCTAAATGCAGTTTGAATTATTAAAATATTTATATAGGTATGGTTTCTAGGTAAAGTTTGAATACGCAGAAGTTAAAACACCCTATATGCATGATTTCTACCCTTGCATGCATAGTTACCCACCCCTTTTCACTAGCCAGCCCTAGATGTTGATTACAACTTATTACAAACCAGAATAATAAATTACATCATAAAAGTTCAAAGAAAAGTACAACCAAAGGAAACCTGATTCTTGACTTCCTCTCTGAGTTATGAGATAGACCAACTCAAGAACCATTGATCCAAAGCCTTTCTCCAATTTGAGTGTGTTAGAGTTCCCTAAGAACTTCAATGGGACTCCGGGCAGTGCTCACACCCGAATTGTATCACCAAAATAGGGTCAAGTACAGTGTGGAAGTGCCAGTCCTCATGTGTCCAAGTTCAGAAGGAGCTCATAGGTCCCAAGGCAAGGCTCACAAGGGGGGGGGGGGGCAGAACTTAAGTCTAAGAGAGAGTGCAAGTGAAGAAACAAAGTTCTGAGGGAATAAAGGAGAGGGAAAAGGGTGTTGGGAAACAACCATAAACAGGTTGATAATTTTATACAAAAGGGGTTCAGGGGTTGGGAAATTGCAAAGAGCCTATGTACTTAGACAAGGGTCAGCTTTGGACATGCACAACAATAGAAGATACTGGCATGCCCATAAGCCCACCAGAACACACAATACTAGATAATACATAGAGGTTATGATCCCAGGGGAATCAAGTTTGAGTCATGGACAACAATGCTCAATACTGTCATGCCTCAAACAAACCATCAATATCAAACACATTGGGGTAGGGTTTTAGGATACTTAATACATTGATTCAGAATAGGAAGAAAGAAATTACAGCATGCTAGAATAAAGTATTGAATTAAACACAAGCAGTAGGCAGACAAGAAGGCAAAAGTACTAACTAAACATATTGTTGTGATGCTGAAATTTTAATCAAAACATACCAGTTCAAAGAAGAAAAATACAGTAAAGGCAAGGTAGCAGGATTTTGAAATATAGCCTTGGCTTTCAGGCAGCTAAATAGGTCACTATAGAAGTAGTAAAGCAGGAGAGAATGTTTTGAGTGTAAGTGATTTTAGAACTAAGAGTGTTCGTGTGTGTGTTAATGAAAGAGAAAGGTATTTATAGTTTGAAAAAAGGTAGAAAATAAGGCAAGAATCATAGTTTAGCAGTAATTATGGAACTATGTACTAATTAAAATCAAATTATTATAAGTACCTCCTTTAATTAAGGAGTTAAAACTAAACGGTAACATGCAAATACTAAATAAGGAAAGAAATCACATAAGGCTGAATATAACCAATAAGGAAATATTTCAGCGTAGTACAAGTGCTCAATATGTAATAGAGACTAGATTCATCAGATCCTAATCAAGGAAATATTGGTAAGAATCAAGTACCATTGTAACCAAGGTAAGGGAATCAATCATATTGAGTAGAAAAGTTAGGGATCGAAGGTTCAAAGGAAAGTGTTCAAATTAGACCAAGAAATAGGGAAATCAGTAAGGTGAGACAAGGAAAGAATCAAAATTTCATAAGGAATGGTTTGAAATTAGTCCAGAATTGGAGGTCATTCAAAAGGGGAATTCAGCATATAAAAAAAGTGCATAAACATTAGGCATGCGAGGTTGAACTTATGACAAATAGAAGCATCATGCAATAGCAATCACAAAGCCATTAGATAGTGAACTATCGAAACATGGTAGTCACATAGGTCAACTTCAGTAACTTAGTAATAGAGAAAAGAGTATCAAATAGCATGCAAAGGGTCAAGTGAAAAGGCCCTTCTAAAAAGTATAATGGTTGCAAGAAGTCAAAATCACTTAAAGAAACAGATGCTGAAATAAAAGGATTTCAAATCTAGTCGAGCAACTTCAAACTGGTGAAACAGCTTTAGAAACTTGAATAAGCCCCAAGTAAATTAGGGTTTTGAAACCAATCGAATTCAGAGATAATGAACAAGTAAATCACACAACAAATAGTCTCAGAACTCGAATAAACCCAAAATTTTAGGGTTTTCAACACCAATCGAGTCTAGAGATGAAAATCAAGTAAATCAGACAAACACTAACAAAATAGATTTAGAAATCTCAAAAGAAATTAAGGCCCTTAACTTGCAAACTCAAGTAGAAGAACGACATAAGGAAACATAGTAGAACATGTAGAAAAAAAATTAGAGAATGCTTCGAAATAACTTAAGAAAACCTAAATCGGAAAATAAGGGTTTTTGAAGATAGAGTCTTAAAAGAAACTTTGAAAAAATATTCAGAAGTTTAGAGCAAACATAGGTCTGAAACAATCCTAAAGAAATCGAAAGAACCTTAAAGGTTAGGGTTTCAGAAAAACCCTAAATGGTGAGAAAGGCTTTGAAAACCATCGACCTAAGCAGGAGAGTCTAGAATCAGACTCGAATAGCCATAGCTGGCCGGAGCAAGGTCAAAGATGACTGGAGACATTCATAAAGCTGAGATCGACCAAGGTCTGGAGCAAGAATTTCCAGGATTCAGCCTTGAAACCATTATACTTGAACACATAGAAGAACCGTGGAGGTGGATACAGGCCTCCAATGGCTTTGGAAGCCATTGATTTGGGCGGTTTTAGGGTGGTAGTTGAGGGTGGCGACTAGGGTTTGAGAGGGGGGTTGAGAGAGAATTGAGAGAGAAAGGGATTCACAGGCAGCTGAGGGTGTGAAATGGTTAGGGTTAAGGGGTAGGTCGAGATTAAAAAAGGAAAGGGTTAATGTGACCGTTGATCTGAGCGATCAACGGCTGAGTTTGAATGGGAATCTGTGCGGGTTGTTTTAATTGGGTCATGGGTTGGGTATGACTAGGATTTGGGCTGGGTAATTGCGTTTAAAATTGGGTTCAAATAAGGCTAAAATCGAAATACAATTGGGCTAGATTTTAAATAGATACTTTTTCTTTATTTATTTTATAAAAATAATAGATTAATTTTTGGAAATAAATTAAAGATACTAAAATAATTAATAATACATAATTATCAAATTAAAAATATTGGACCTAATTTTATAGACATAAACATAATTAAATCTAAAAGAGGCTAATATCGCAATTATATGCAATTTAGCCTAAAAAATACTAAATAAATTTATAAAAATATGCAAGACTTATATTAGCTATATTTTAGTATAAAAATGAGAGTACAACAAATTAATCACTAAAATGACAATTTTGGAAATAATTATTGGGTTTTTTAATAAATAAAATAGGGTAATAAATTGATTTAAAAATCTTTTAAAAATTAAGGAAAAATAATAAAATGTTTGGGCATACTTATATATGCATACACATGCCATTTTGAAAGTGTTTTGCATATTAAAAAATATAAAGGAAAAAATTAGATATCAACATCTGCCCCTCTTTACCCGGGAAGGATGAAAGAGTTGTCGGGTAAATGTATGATGGCCAATTTTGACCAGACGAAATGGTTCGACGGAGTTTAGGTCATACCCTGGCTTCTGAGCTACCTACATATCACCGGTGTTACAGAAATTAGGTCATATGTAGTTCTGGATCCGTCGGTAACGGACGCAATATCCAAGATAGGGTGAATGGTTAAAGTTTGATAGGGCTGCGGGAACTGGAGCGGGATCACTCCTACTGAGATGTCCGTTGCTCAGCAGTTTACCTGTAAATAAGCAATACAAGCATATATGGTGCGTAAATTTAAACATGATGCTGATTCCCATCGGACCATGAAGGTTGTCTTTAGACGGTTAGAATGATGCCCTTAGACCATGATGTCCTGGGCATGAAGCGTATAATAAAGGATTCGTAGGCCGTGAAATGATGCTCTCGTGCTATGAGGATGATTCCTTCGAACCATGACGCCTTTTAATAATGATATCCAAAAGATTAAAAGAGATACTCATGCCATGGCATGGTGTTCTCGGGCTATGCAAATGGTGCCTCTGAACAATGACCCTTTCAGATAATTTGGCGATCTTTCAGCCCATGAGATGCAGTATTTGGCGATCTTTCAGCCCATGAGATACAATAGGTGGCGATCTTTTAGCCATGCAAATGTAAATAAGGTGGCGATCTTTCAGCCATGCAAATATAAATGAGGTGGCGATCTTTCAGCCATGCAAACGTAAATAAGGTGGCGATCTTTCAGCCATGCAAACATAAATAAGGTGGCGACCATGCAAATGTAGATAAGGTGGTGATCTTTCAGCCATGCAAATGTAGAGGTGGCGATCTTTCAGCTATGCAATTCAAAAAATGCAGATGGAGACAACGTTTAGTCTCAGAAGGCAGAATGGTAGCCTTATGCAATGCAGAAAAATGCAGATGGAGACAGTGTTTAGTCTCGGAAGGCAGAATGCTAGCCTTATGCAATATAGAAAAATGCAGATGGAGACAGTGTTTAGTCTCGGAAGGCAGAATGCTAGCCTTATGCAATATAGAAAAATGCAGATGGAGACAGTGTTTAGTCTCGGAAGGCAGAATGCTAGCCTTATGCAATATAGAAAAATGCAGATGGAGACAGTGTTTAGTCTCGGAAGGCAGAATGCTAGCCTTATGCAATATAGAAAAATGCAGATGGAGACAGTGTTTAGTCTCGGAAGGCAGAATGCTAGCCTTATGCAATATAGAAAAATGCAGATGGAGACAGTGTTTAGTCTCGGAAGGCAGAATGGTAGCCTTATGCAATGCAGAAAAATGCAGATGGAGACAGTGTTTAGTCTCGGAAGGCAGAATGGTAGCCTTATGCAATGCAAAAAAAATACAGATGGAGATAATGTTTAGTCATGGAAGGCAGAATGGTAGCCTTATGCAATGCAGTAAAATGCAGATGGAGACATTGTTTAGTCTCGGAAGGCAGAACGGTAGCCTTATGCAATGCAGTAAAATACAGATGGAGACAGTGTTTAGTCTCGGAAGGCAGAATGGTAGCCTTATGCAATATAGAAAAATGCAGATGGAGACAACATTTAGTCTCGAAAGGTAAAATGGCAGCCTTATGCAAGAAATAAAAAAGGCAAATGGTAATAGAGTTTTCTTAGCTGATAGCAGGTTGCGATATTATGACTGCTGGGGACATTATGATATAGGGAATATCACCGGTATGCGTGGATAGCAAATACTGGTAAGTGCAACAACTCTGAGAGTTGTATTCATGAACAATGTTTGTCTGGTGAGTGTATATTATGCCGGATGCTTTTGCAATCCAAGTGTCTGCATTCAAAGAAAAATCATGAGTTTTGTAGAGAGGGAGGTCAGTTCACATCCCTGCTGGCTCTGCTTGTCCTGTTCGGCTTTGATCTAGTGATACGGTATGTATCATTGGGGTAGCGTTGCCAAACAAGGCAATTTTAGCAATAAATATGCATGAATTTGTAAAAAATATGGCATAAGTATACAATTAAGAAACAACTTTTAGATGAACTGACGACTACGGAATTTTGAGGGTCATTTTCAAAATTCTGCCCCAGTTTGATGGGTTGATGCTTCTGATGGTTGCTTGCGATGATTGGCTGAAATTACTTCAGAATTTTGAGGGTCCTCCTCAAAATTCTGCCCCTAGTTTCCAATTGCGGGGGAAAATGAAAATTTTATTGAATTGTGACCGAACCCATAAGGCCGCCTACGTATCCCCTCTTAAACGGGAATCAGGCCAGACATATTTCAATTACATCAAGTGAGGAACTGTAAAGTATCTAAGCATAGTATCTGTTGATTGTGTCTGAATTGATTAGTTTTGGCCAGACTTCTCTGTCCATTTGTGCAATTATGAGTGCTCCTCCTATCAGTACTCTGTGAACCATGTATGGACCTTGCCAATTGCGAGAGAATTTCCTTTTGGCCTCATCTTGATGTGGGAAGATTTTCTTCAATACAAGCTGCCCTGGTGCGAACTGTCTTGGTTTGACTCTTTTGTTGAAAGCTCTGAACATTATGTTCTGATAAAGTTGGTCGTGACACACTACGTTCATCCTCTTTCCATAGATAAGGTCCAATTGTTAGTAGCGACTTCTTATCCACTCTGCGTCACTAAGTTCAACTTCCTGTATAATTCTTAAAGAAGGAACCTCTACTTCAGCTGGGATGATAACCTCGATAACATAAACCAACATGTAGGGGGTTTCCCCGGTTGACGTGCGAACTGTGATGCGGTACCCTAACAGAGCAAAGGGTAACTTTTCATTCCACTGTTTGTGGTTCTCTACCATTTTCCTTAGATCTTCTTAATGTTCTTATTGGCGACTTCTACGACCCTGTTCATCTGAGGTTTGTAGGCTGTAGAGTTCTTGTGTCTGATCTTGAAAATTTCACACCTGGCTCTTATAAAGTCGATGTTGAGATTGGAACCGTTATTAGTAATGATTGACTCTAGAAACCCAAATTGGCAAATGATGCGATCGCGGACAAAGTCTGCCACAACTTTCTTAGTTACTGCTCTGTAAGATGTTGCTTTAACCCACTTGGTGAAGTAGTCAATTGCCACTATGATGAATGTGTGCCAGTTGAAAGCGGCAGGCTCGATTAGTCCAATGACATCCATTCCCCAGACAGCGAAAGGCCATGGTGAGCTTGTTGCATTAAGCTCATTTGGAGGTACCTTTATCATGTCTGTATGTATCTGACAGCGGTGGCATTTTCGGACATACTAGATGCAGTCCGTCTCCATAGTCATCCAAAAGTAACCAGCTCGGAGTATCTTCTTTGCTAAGACAAAACTGTTCATATATGGACCGCAGGTCCCAACGTAGATTTCCTTTAGTAGCTTGGATGCTTCCTTTGCGTTGACACACCTCAATAATCCCAAATCAGGAGTCCTCCTATATAGGATTCCTAGTTGTTGGATAACCTCCGAAGTATGCGCTTCTGAATAGGATTTGCAGCACTAGGTATTCTCCCTTTGCTAAATATTCCTTGATATCATGAAACCAAGGATTTCCATCTACCTCTTCTTCAATATGGGCACAATAACCTGGCTGATCATGGATCTTTACTGGAATAGGATCAATGAAGTTCTTGTCTCGATGTTGTATCATAGATGATAGGGTAGCCAATGTATCGGCGAATTCATTCTAGACTCGGGGAACATGTTGGAACACCGTCTTCGTGACCCTCTTTCTCAATTCATGTACATGATGTAGATACAGAAGTATCTTGGAGTTCTTAGTTGCACATTCTTCTCGTAACAGATGTATAAGAAAGTTTGAATCTCTAATTACCAGTAACTCCTGAATGTTCATGTCAATAGCCATCTTGATCCCTAAGATGCAGGCTTCGTATTCGGCCATATTATTGGTGTACAGGAACCTGAGTTTGGCAGACACCGAATAATGGTGACCAGTTTCTGATACTAGGACTGCTCCTATGCCAACTCCTTTGAAAATTTCTGCTCCATCGAAAAACATTCTCCAGCCATCATAGGGTTCTGCAATGTCTTCTCCTATGAATGATACCTCTTCGTTAGGAAAATACGTCTTTTGGGGTTCGTATTCTCCATCCACGGGGTTTTCAGCAAGGTGATCTACTAGTGCCTATCCCTTCATTGCTTTCTGAGTCACGTAGACAATGTCAAATTCACTCTACAGGATTTGCCACTTGGCTAGCTTGCTAGTTGGCATGGTCTTCTGAAAGATGTACTTTAGAGGACCCATCCTTGATATGAGGTATGTAGTATAGGCACAGAAGTAATGCCTAAGCATCTGGGCCACCCAAGTCAGAGCACAGCAAGTGCGTTCTAACAGAGAATATCGGGCTTCGTACAGAGTGAACTTCTTGCTGAGATAATAAATGGTCTGCTCATTCCTACCCCAGGACGCAACCGAAGGCACCGTCTAACACTGCAATGTAGAGAAGTAGAGGTCTACCTGGCTCATGTGGGACCAAAACTGGTGGTGTTGACAAGTATTCCTTAATTTTGTTGAAAGCTTTTTGGCAGTCATCTGTTCATTTAGTAGCGTTGTCCTTTTTTAACATCTTAAAGATTGGTTCACAAATAATTGTAGATTGTGCTATGAACCGGCTGATGTAGTTGCGTCTCCCCAAGAAACTTATCACGTCCTTCTTGTTTTTTGGCGGTGGCAATTCTTAAATAAATTTGACCTTTGATGGATCCAGCTCTATTCCTCGGCGACTCACGATAAACCCAAATAGTTTTCCAGCAGGAACCCCAAATGCACACTTCGCGGGATTCAGTTTCAGGTTGTACCTTCGCAATCTATTGAAAAACTTTCTCAAATCTTCCATGTGATCAGTGGCCTTCTTGGACTTGATGATAACATCATCTACGTACACCTCTATCTCCTTGTATGTCATATCATGGAAAATAGTGGTCATGGCTCTCATGTAGGTGGCCCCTGCATTTTTTTAACCCAAACGGTATTATCTTGTAACAATACATTCCCCACAGCTAAATGAAAGCCATTTTCTCAGCGTCTTCTTCATCCATCCAGATCTGATGATACCCGACGAAGCAATCTACAAATGACTGCAACTCATGCTTGGCGCAATTGTCAATTAGGATGTGTATGTTTGGCAAAGGAAAGTCATCTTTCGGACTGGCCCGGTTGAGATCCTGGTAGTCGACACAGACTCTTACCTTCCCGTCTTTCTTTGGTACTGGTACAATGTTAGCTAACCATGTCAGATACTCAACTACCCCGAGAACTTTAGCTTTGACCTGCTTGGTGACTTCTTCCTTGATTTTCAAGCTCATGTCAAGCTTGAACTTCCCGAGCTTCTTCTTTACCGGTGGACATGTCAGATCAGTCAGTAGTTTGTGAGCTACAATAGACATACCTAGGCCTGTCATGTCAATATACGACCAATCGAATATGTCCTTATATTTTCTTAGAAAATCTGTGTATTCCTTCGTTTCTGATGGCGATAGATGAACGCTGATTCGTATTTCCTTGACGTTTTCTTCATCCCCTGGATTAACAATTTCAGTCTCATCTAGGTTGGACTTAGGTCTGTTCTCAAAGTTCTCAACTTCCTTAACAATCTCTTCAAGTATGTCATCTTCCTCTGAATCTATGTCCGTTTGTTGCGTTGTCTCATTGCATGTCACAGTCATTGGTTCATAAAGATAAGTAATAGTAATGCTGTATAAGTAAAGTAATGAGAGAAAATAATAAGAGTGTTGATTTATATGGAAAATCAAAATGCTTTGATAAATTCCATAACTGTTTTGAACATTGAAGATCTTATTGTGGAAATTTAAAATGCGAAAGGAAAAATTAACTAGTAAAAATAAAAGATAGTGCATGATGATTGTTCAGCCTTGATATCCCAAGGCTTGCCAGGCTCTGGTGGTTCTGATGGTCCAATATTGAGGCGTTCTCCTCTGCTTACAGCCTGTATGGAAGGGCCTTCCTCCCCTCCTCCTCGAGAACAACACAACAATCTATATCATTGTCTTCTAGGAACAAATTCTTTATCGCTGCCAGTGCTTCCTCTTCTTCTTACCCATAGATAACATCGGCCGATTGGAAAGTTTGTTCCAAGCATGGTATTGGCTACTCTAGCCGATAGTAAGGACCGTGCCATAGTGGCGACCAGTTGTTGAATTCTTTCCAGGTATACTCATATCCCAGGCCAAAAGTGGTACCGTGTTTCTTGAGTTTTATGGGCTTAGTGATTCCTTAGAGGTTCTTGCCAGCCCCTTGCTAGGTTCGTGCCCACTCTAATTCAATATGCTCTCGATTTTGCTGTCCCACCATTTTTCCTTGTAAAGAGCGTTGACTCGCTCAATGTGGTGATAGATCTCCCCACCCAACTTTCTTCTACCTCTGACTGTCGGAATGGTCTGATGACTGTATATAGGATTGCTACCATCGCCGTGAATGATCACCTCCTGGTGATTCCACTCAAACTTTACCGCCTGATGTAGTGTTGATTCTACAGCCCCAACAGTATGAATCTAAGGTCATCCCAACAGTAGATTGTAAGATGCCGAGACATCTATTACTTGAAAATCAACATCGAATCAAGTAGCCCCCATTTGCAAACATAGACTGATTTCCCCAATGGTGGACCTTTGGGATCCGTCGAAAGCTTTCACGTTGATAGCCCCGTCCTTTATCTCATGCAGTCCTTTACCCAACATCTTGAGTGTTACCAACGGACAAGTGTTGAGGTTGGACCCTTAATCGATTAGGATTCTGGTGATAAATTAATCTTCATATTGCACGGTGATATGCAATGACTTGTTGTGACTCAACCCTTCTGGTGGCAGCTCATCTTCATGGAAAGTGATCTTGTGACTTTCCAATACCTGTCCTACCATGTTAGCCATCTCTCCGTCGGTGATATTGCTTGGCACATATGCTTCACTCAGCACCCTTAACAGGGCATTCTTGTGTGTATCGAAATTTTATAGCAAAGCAAGGATAGAAATTTGCCCCGGTATTTTGTTTAGTTGGTCGATGACCGAATATTCCTTGGCCTTTATCTTTCTACGGAGATCATCTGGCCCGGTCTCAGAGATGATCGGCTAGTTAGGGGCCTTCTTGCTTGACTCAGCCAGATGTTTTGGGGGTATAAACTCTACCAGTTCTTGTCATACCATATGGCGCAATAGCCTCTCCGAACCTAACCTTGCCTTTCCTTCTTGATTCGGCTGTATAGTCCCAAGGGATAACCTTTGTATAGAATGGCGTCATGGTCAACATCACCATTGGAATCAGTGTGGATACCTCTACTCCGAATGGAGCATGTGCCCTGGATGGTAAAACTTCAACTTCAAAAGGTGTATTTACTGGAGCCACAAATTCGACCTCAATTGATGCTAGTGTCTTTTCAGAGGACATTGCTTCAAACTCAAGTGGCACGGACATATTTACCTTGGCATCCCCAGAGGGCTGAATCTGGACCATGATCGGATTAAGGGTGACTATTGGTTTCTTTGGGCCGTCGCCTTCTATGATCAAACCAATCGATCCCTCGGGGTCCCAATCATCCTCTATTTCGATTATGTGAACGCCTCCACCCTTGTGGTTTGGCAAAGGATTATTGCGGAATTTGGAGAAGGTTCCTTTGCCACAATAATCTTGTTATCAATTAAACTCTGAATCTTGTCTTTCAGAGAACGACATTCATCAATGGTGTGTCCTTTCATGCTGGAATGATATGCACAGGATTTATTTGGATTAACCCACTGAGAAGGGTTCTCAGGAGCAGCAGGGATAGGGGTGACATAACTAGCAGCTTTGAGTCTTTCATACAACTGGTCAATAGGTTCAACAATAGCTGTATATTGTCTCGGAGGCCTTCGATCAAAGTTCGGTCGAGGTCTAGGAAAGTTTTGGCGTATAGGAGAGGATTGACAGTAGGATGGTTGTGCATTGTAGGCTTGGTAAACATGTACAGGTTGGGAATATCTGGGTAAAGTAGGCTGATATGTGGGAGGTGGTGGTGATTGATAAGTGGTTGTTGGAGTTTGGTTAGAGGGTGAGGGTGCTTGGTAGTTTGGAGTAGGCTGATATGTGAGTAGAGGCATTGGGTAGGTTTGGTATTTGATGGGAGATTTGGTTCTCTGTGCCACCATTACAGCTCATACATCCCTTTTCTTGGACACACCTCCTGACTGTAAGGCCTTATTTGTAGCTTGCAAGGCCTCGAAGTTCGTAACCATACCACTTTTGATGCCTTCTTCGATCCTTTCTCCCAGCTTGATAATGTCAAAAAATTTGTGGCCCTCGATCATCATCAGACTTTCATAATACTGTGGTTCTTGAGCCTGGACAAAGAATTTGTTCATTTGTTCTTTCTCTAAGGCAGGTCTAACCTTAGCAGCTTCGGACCTCTAGCGAGTAGCATACTCGCAAAATGTTTCTGTAGGCTTCTTCTTTAGATTCTGAATATAGAACACATCCGGTGCATTCTCCGTGTTGAACCTGAATTTGTCCATAAAATCGGACGCCATACTTACCCAGTTCGACCACTTCTTTTGATCTTGGCTAATGTACCAAGACAAAGCATCTCACTTCAAGCTCCTCATGAAAAGCTTCATGCATATTTTCTCATCTCTTCCTACTCCAACCAGCTTGTCACAGTACGTTCTTAAATGGACTCTTGGGTCCTCTGTACCATCAAACATCTCGAACTTAGGAGGTTTGTACCCCTCGAGCAGTTCGACATTGGGTTGTATGCAAAGATCTTCATAGTTCAGCCCTTCAATTCCCTTACTTCCTTCAACGCCTTGAATTTGGCTAGTCAATTTCTTAAGTTCTTCGACCAGGTTTCTGATGAGAAAGTCTTTATTATCATACTCGGGTGTGCTTGAGATGGGTTGGGTGGAGTGTGGCATAGTCTCCACGTAGATGGGGGTATTATGGTGGGTGTGGCTGTGGTCATTTGTGGAGTTTAGGGGTTCTGGGATGAGCAACGGGGTGTTATTTGAGGTATGGCAGGTGTTGCAGTGGTGGCGAGGAGCAGGATGGTTCTGTTGCTTCGGGATATTCTTTGAAGGTGTAGGGTTCTGAGCATTTGGGAAATTGATATCTGGAGTAGTGAGGGAAAATGACAGATTTGCCAGATTCCGAACCTGATCAAGCTCTTCTTGGAATTTCAGCAGCTTTTGTTCAAGTTGGGATGCATTTTCCTTGGGAACTAGAGCATTGTGACCATGAGTGACCTCTACCCGTTCAGTTGAGTTTTCCTTTATGGCGTTGTCCAGATCTTCCATCTTCACTTTGTTCTTATTTTTGATAGGACTGAGAAGAGGAGTGGGTGAAGGGTCCCTGGATCTCGTGGAATAAGATGATGTTGCTAGAGTGCATGAACTAACCTTTGGGGAGGATAAATAATAAACAAAAAGTAAAAACAAAAAGGTAACAAGTTAGTGAGGATTATAAAAAGCGTTGCGATACTTAAACACATAGTGCAGAATGTAAACCGTGTCCCAATTTGGGGACCTCTTTGTGACCGGGGTAGGCCTAGCGATAAATTGATTTGGAGAACTTAGAATCTTAAATGCCTCATTTTATTGATAAAAAGTAGACGAATCCCAAATCGACACTAAATAATAGGAAATAAAATTCACTAATGGCCATTGCCCTTTTTACATTTTATAAAGCGAAAGGAAGAAAACTCATATTTATTTGGTCCCAGAAGGACCTTCCCCATATTTGGCATCCTTGGCTCCATCGAACAGCTTTCCCAGCTCGCGAAGTCCCAGCAATATGTAGGCTCTGGCTAGGTGTCTGCCTTCATTTTCTTCAACATTTTGGCAGTCTTTGACCCTCTTAAGAAATTTCTTCTCCAACTCCATATGCGTCGCTCCAAATATCCCAGTCTATGTAGGCTCTGGCTAGGTGTCCGCCTTTGTTTCCTTCAGCATTTTGGCAGTCTTCGACCCTCTTAAGAAATTTCTTCTCCAACTCCATATGCGTCGCTCCAAATATCCCAGTCGCTTTTTGGCACTGACAGCCATATCCTTCCATTCCTCAATTAGCTTTTGATTGGCTTCTTGTATCTCACGGTGCTCACTTTCGCATTCTCGGATCCTCTTGCATAGTTGATTGTATTTGACCTGTGCCTCGACCTTTTCATCTATGATCCTATGACCTCGAACAAACCCAGGTTGGCCCAGGCTATCATGCTTATCCTCCAACCAGCCTGAATAGTAGGGTGCACAACCAGCGTGGTATCTATCTGGATCGATGGTATCCTTCTCCGTGATGATCTTGCAGTGACACATACGCTGAGCTTGACACTTGTAAGGACTATCATCATCCTAGAAATTAGCCCAGAAGTGACTCATCTTGTCAACCCTAGGTATAACATGTTTCCTACCCGCTTGCCTCATAACCCGGAGAACGACGTAAAGGTATGTTCCTCTTAGACCGATCAATATTAGAAAAGTTGCATCTCTGGATCGGGCGATGAATTCCTCGGTCGAAAACCACTCGAACATCCATTGTACGTGGTCCTCAGTCAGATTTTCGAAGAGCTCGACCCATTCTCTAGCATCCTTCGGTTGGGCGAACATATCGGACATGTAATTCATTCGCTTTGGGTGATGAAAAGTGATATGATCATCCCAGTCCCTTCGCTGAATTTCTTGTCGGTATTCACCCTTAGATGCTCCATGAGCCAAAGTTGAAGTAGAAAATTCCAGCCTTCGAAGTGTTTGGCTCCATGTTGACACCTCTCTAGGGCTCGATATATTTCCGCAATGATCATGGGCACAATGCTGAATGGTTGCCCGCCAATTCCTTCCATTAAAGTCTTAGTTACCATAACTAGTTTGGTGTGGATTCTTGCTTTCTTCATTGGAAACATGATCAATCACAGGAAGCAAAACATGAAAACAGAGACCCTTCGGTGAATATGCCCTAATGATGTGATGGCAAACTTGTCAGGATAGGTACAATATGATTTTATGTGACCGTACCTCTCGTACAAATAATCAAAAGGGATGTAGGATTCCCTCAAACATGTCAGTTATGGATTCTTCTTCAAACCCATCATTTTGAGGAAACCCCTGCCCTTGTGGTTCTCAGGCATTAACAAACCCGGAGTTTCCCATGGTATACCGGCTAATCCTCATATTTTTTCTAGTAAGGGTGTCATCTCAATTTCCCTGAAGTGGAATACGGACCTCTCACAATTCCAGAACAAAGTAGCAGCTTCTATGATCTTGTTGTAGGGTTGGATTTCCAAGAGAGAAGGTAGGTTTCGAAGATATTTCCAGACAAGGGTCTGATCATTAGAGTTAAGATCCTCCTACCAGCTTAACAATTTTGGGTGGATGTTGCTGACCATGCCGAATCTGGGGACTTCGTGCCTCATATTTCTGCAAACAAAAAGGTTAGACCTTTACCCCCACCAGACTTGACTATTTAATATCAATAATTGGCATAAAATATTTAGTTCTCCAAATAGATGCACCGAACGTGATGATGTCTGTTTGGGTTTTAGGGAAACTCAGGGGAATTTGGACAAGGCTATCTTAAATAGTCATTTTGCGGACAACATAACTGACTCGGCTAGGTTTGAATATGATGCATGCACAATTTAAATAGAGTAAGGTTTATATGGGGTTTTAGACTGGTACCCTTGGGCGGACAACTCAAGGGGGAAAGGCACGGATTGATCGACTGATTTTACTGCACATATGCCTTTTCCAGATTTAGGGGGTGATAATATCGGAAGAGCACAACCACTCATCATAAGCGTTGCTATGGTATTTGTGTGGCACGAAAAGAATATGATGCTGAGCATAATTATGCAATAATTAAAGACATGTTGTCACGTATTTGCACGTTAAGAAAGCAGTAAGTACAATAATTTTCATAATTTAAAACAGTAGTAAAGGAAAGCAGAAAAGGAAAGAAAAAAAAGACAAGTCAGTTGCGCAATTGAAAAGGGAATTGAATGCTTAAAGGAATTAAACAAGTAATAAATGATCATAAATTCACAATAATAGTCTGAAATGATAAAATCCTAAATATCCCCAGCGGAGTCGCCATGCTGCCGCGCCCCCTTTTTCTCGCGAAATCGGGTTTATGACATTTGGAGGGACAACTCATTCCTTTTGGGAACTTAGTTTGCATTTGAAGAGTCGCCACCTAATGATTAGGGTGCATTAGGACACCAAAAGAGTTTGATTTGAATAACCAGAGATAGGATAAAGGCTTGAAATTATTCTAAAAGGAAGGTGTTAGGCACCCTTCAGAATCCACTTGTGTGGTTCCCTGCCATACAATTATTGTGAATTGAGGTGCAATTAGCATATAGGCAGATAAGGCTCAAATAAGAGGGGATTTCAACACATAATAGTTTGAAAGTAAACAAACTTTGAAAGAGCAATTAGAAAAGCTGACTTTTTTAAATAAGGAGTTAAAATGTTGAAAGAAAAGAAATGAAGAACAAATGAAGGGGGTCCTAGGTTTATTAAAAATATGGATCACCCTACACAATGTCCGGTAATCACTCCTCAATGAGGGGCTACACGTGACATTATCGCGTGGTCATCATATCCATATCTACCTTTCCCACCCCGTTAAGGTATTTAAAGCGCGGATTGGTCTCAATTACTTATTGCATGTTATTACCCGTCCCACTCCTATCAGTCCCGGAGGCACTTAGGACTACTAATCCTAAAAGGGAGGGATATTAGGCTTATTTGAAATTTCAAAGGTAAAAACCTCTAAGGCGACATACAAAACACATATTGCATATTTGGGGGAAAGCATATAAACAAACAAAGGCTCATATATACCTCCTCAAACAAAGAAAGCGTATAATTAGCATGACTTGCATATACTTTTTAGGTCTGATTAAAAATACCAAAGACGAGGCAGTTTAAATATTGAGGCAGATTGGTTTATTACAAAACTCAGATAAGAAGTCCGAATCAGGCCTGCCTGCTGGTTGTAATGATTAACAAAAACCGATTCAGTTTACAGTTATTACTCTAAGGCTTGCCTAAGTGCTTAGATGGGGTCCTATAGGCATGATATCTACTGAACTTAGAAGGTGATGAGATAGTAAGGCTCGAAATGAATTGTTTGAAGTCCTATATGCATACTTGTTAAACTTTTTAAGTGAGGGACTTAGATTATTAAAAGAGATGCAGAATGTACAAAAATTAAATAAATTAGTTACAGGTTCTGCAAGTGATAGCATTGACTATTACTGATTTTATATCCAACATTGACTGTGAATGAAAACGAATCAGAATTGTCGAGGATCCTTATAGGCATGATTTCTATGCATTACTGATTTTAGACGTGGTATCTAATTGCAGAAACCTTATAGACATGGTGTCTAAGTGTAGAAAATTGTTTTAAACCTTATAGACATGGTATCTAAATGCATAAACTTGTTTTAAACCTTATAGACATGGTGTCTAATGCAGTGTGAATTATTAAAATATTCCTATAGGCATGGTTTCTAGGTGAAGTTTGAATGCGCAGAAGTTAAAACACCCTATAGGCATGATTTCTACCCTTGCATGCATAGTTACCCACCCCTTTTCACTAGCTAGCCCCAGATGTTTATTACAACTTATTACAAACCAGAATAATAAATTACATCAGAAAAGTTCAAAGAAAAGTATAACCAAAGGAAGCCTGATTCTTGACTTCCTCTCTGAGTTATGAGATAGACCAACTCAAGGACCATTAATCCAAAGCCTTTCTCCAATTTGAGTGTGTCAGAGTTCCCTAAGAGCTTCAATGGGACTCCGGGCAGTGCTCACACCCAAATTGTATCACCAGAATAGGGACAAGTACAATGTGAAAGTGCCAGCCCTCAAGTGTCCAAGTTCAGAGGGAGCTCATGGGTCTCAAGGCAAGGCTCACAAGCGGGGGGCAGAACTTAAGTCTAAGAGAGAGTGCAAGTGAAGAAACAGAGTTCTAAGGGAATAAATGAGAGGGAAAGGGGTGCTGGGAAACAACCATAAACAAGTTGATAATTTCATACAAAAGGGGTTTAGGGGTTGGAAAATTGCAAAGAGCCTATGTACTTAGGCAAGGGTCAGCTTTGGGCATGCACAACAATAGAAGATGCTGGCATGCCCATAAGCCCACCAGAGCACACAATACTAGAGAATACATAGAGGTTATGATCCTAGGGGAATCAAGTTTGAGTCATGAACAACAATGCTCAATACAGTCATGCCTCAAACAACCATCAATATCAAATACATTGGGGTAGGGGTTTAGGATACTTAATACATAGATTTAGAATAGGAAGAAAGAAATTATAGCATGCTAGAATAAGGTACTGAATTAAACACAAGCAGTAGGCAGACAAGAAGGCAAAAATATTAAGTAAACATATTGTTGTGATGCTGAAATTTTAATTAGAGCATACCAGTTCAAAGTAGCAAACTACAGTAAAGGCAAATAGGTTATAGTAGAAGTAGTAAAGCAGGAGAGAATGTTTTGAGTGAAAGTGATTTTAGAACTAAGAGTGTTCGCATGTGTGTTAATGAAAGAGCAAGGTATTTATAGTTTGAAAACAGGTAGAATAAGGCAAGAATCATAGTTTAGCAGTAATTATGGAACTATGTACTAATTAAAATCAAATCAGTACAACTACCTCCTTTAATTAAGGAGTTAAAATTAAATGGCAACATGCAAATACTAAATAAGGAAAGAAATCACATAAGGCTGAATATAACCAATAAGGAAATATTTTAGCATAGGACAAGTACTCAATATGTAATAGAGACTAGGTTCATCAGATCCTATTAAGGAAATGTCGGTAAGAATCAAGTACCAATGTAACCAAGGTAAGGGAATCAATCATATTTAGTAGAAAAGGTAGGGATCAAAGGTTCAAAGGAAAGTGTTCAAATTAGACCAAGAAATAGGGAAATCAGTAAGATGAGACAAGGAAAGAATCAAAATTTCACAATGAATGGTTTGAAATTAGTCCAGAATTGGTGGTCATTAAAAAAGGGAATTCAACATATAAAAAGAGTGCATAAACATTAGGTATGCGAGGTTGAACTTATGACAAAGAGAAGTATCATGCAATAACAATCACAAAGCCAGTAGATAGTGAACTATCGAAATTGGTAGTCACATAGGTCAACTTCAGTAACTTAGTAATAGAGAAAAGAGAATCAAATAGCATGCAAAGGGTCAAGTGAAAAGGCCTTTCTGAAAAGTATAATGGTGGCAAGAAGTAAAAATCACTTAAAGAAACAGAGGCTGAAACAAAAGGGTTTCAAATCCAGTCGAGCAACTTCAAACAAGTGAAACAACTTCAGAAGCTTGAATAAGCCCCAAATAAATTAGCGTTTTGAAACCAATCAAATTCAGAGATGATGAACAAGTAAATCACACAACAAATAGTCTCAGAACTCGAATGAACCCAAAATTTTAGGGTTTTCAACACCAATCGATCCTAGAGATGAAAATCAAGTAAATCAGACAAACACTAACAAAATAGATTCAGAAATATCAAAAGAAATTAAGTCCCTTAACATGCAAACTCAAGTAGAAGAACAACATAAGGAAACATAGTAGAACATGTCAAAAAAAATCAGAGAAAGCTTCGAAATAACTTAACAAAACCTAAATCGGAAAATAAGGGTTTTTGAAGATATAGTTTTAAAAGAAACTTTGAAAAAATGTTCAGAAGTTGAGAGCAAGCACAGGTCTGAAACAGACCTAAAAGAAATCAGAAAACCTTAAAGGTTAGGGTTTCAAAAGAACCCCAAATGGTGAGAAAGGCTTTGAAAACCATCGTTCTAAGCAGGAGAGTCCAGAATCAGATTCGAATTGCCATGGCTGGTTGGAGCAAGGTCAAAGATGACCATAGACATTCATAAAGCTGAGATCAACCAAGGTTTGGACCAGGACTTTCCAGGATTCATCCTTGAAACCGTGATACTTGAACACATAGAAGCCCAGGGAGGTGGATACAGGCCTCCAATGGCTTTGGAAGCCATTGATTTGGGCATTTTTAGGGTGGTAGTTGAGGGTGGTGGCTAGGGTTTGAGAGGGGGTTGAGAGAGAATTGAGAGAGAAAGGGATTCAGAGGCGGCTGAGGGTGTGAAATGGTTAGGGTTAGGGGGTAGGCCAAGATTAAAAAAGGAAAGGGTTAATGTGAGCCGTTGATCTGAGCGATCAACGGCTGGGATTAAATGGGAATCCGGGCGGGATGTTTTAATTGGGTTGTGGGTCGGGTATGACTAGGATTTGGGATGGGTAATTGGGTTTAAAATTGGGTTCAATTGGAGGTTCAAATAAGGCTAAAATCGAAATAAAATTGGGCTAGATTTTAAATAGCCACTTTTCTCTTATTTATTTTATAAAAATAGTAGAATAATTTTTGGAAATAAATTAATGGTACGAAAATGATTAATAATACATAATTATAAAATTAAAAATATTGGACCTAATGTTATAGATATAAACGTAATTAAATCTAAAAGAGGCTAATATTGCAATTATATATAATTTAGCCTTAAAAATACTAAATAAATTTATAAAAATATGAAAAAAATATATTAGCTTTATTTTAGTATAAATATGAGATTACAATAAATTAATCACTAAAATAATAATTTTGGAAATAATTATTGGGCTTTTCTGAATAAAATAGGGCAATAAATTGATTTAAAATTTTTTCTTAATTAATATTTAGACATACTTATATATGTATACATATGCTATTTTGAAAGTATTTTGTATATTAAAAAATATACAGAGAAAAATTAGATATCAACATGTAATTACTACCTTCAAGAGATGGTGGGAGACAAATGTAAACAATAGAGTGCATAAACAAATCTTTCAGATAGCTCCCATGGTCATATGTTGGGAACTTTGGAAGCAGAGAAATGCGTGTAGATATGGAAAGCAGAAGAAGTTTCAACCAAACACCATGAGATATCAAAGCATTTGGACCTTAAAAGCAGCAATTTCCAAATACAAGGCCGGGTTTAACGTTATAATAGGTAAGGCTTATGCCTTAGGTCCCAAAGTTGAGGGGCCCCATTTTTAAAAAATAATAGGTTTATAGGTATTTAAAAAATAACATTGAGTACTTTTAATACAAAAGTAGAGTTTTTTTTATATATAAATAAAGTAATAATTTGACATACTTAAAAATGGGTAGCGGAATAGTTTTTCCAATGTTCCAATTTTTTACTTTTTACTCCTTCATTAAATAACGTATAAAATTTTTACTCCCCCTTTCTTAATTTGTTCAAGTCAATCTTTCTTTTTCCCAATCTCTTCATATTTCAAAAATCCTACATATTTTTTATCTTTCTATTTAATATTTTTACTGATGATAGGCTATAATTGCATATTTTAGTTGCTTATTACACTCTAATTTACTCCACTTTAGTTGAGTTTGCGCTTTAATCGCTAGTGTTTTGCACTAACGGTGTGTTTTATGCCTTGTAGGAGTGATTTCGAGCTATATAGATGTTATGGAATGAATTCAAGTGATTTGAAGCTTTGAAGTCTGATTAAAAGCTCAAGGAATTAAGCCGGGATCAAGCTCGGAGGTCAAATTTGATAATTAAGTACGAACGAAGACTCGAGGAGACATATTATACACTGTCTAGTAAAATAGACATAACTTTTTTTAAGAACTTTATTTGGGCTCCACAATATATGGTTGGAAAGATAACTCAAAGATCTACAACTTTTATGTTTTACATTTTTCCAAATTCCAAATAGAATAGGGTAAAAAATCGTGATTACGGTAGGACCGCGGTAGAACACCGCGGCAAAACATTACCAAAGATTCAGAGGACCTATTTGGCCGCGGTCCCGGCGTAACCACGGTGGGACCGCGGCAGAACACGTAAATTTCAGGGACCAAAGTGCAAAATACGAAATTTTAAGCCCTAAACCCTATATTAAACAAAGGAGGCTGGCCAAGAAGAAAGAGGGGACATATTTTGGACATAAATTAGACCTAAGGAGGCAAGAACACATTGAGAGCAAGGCGAGGAATTCTTCAGCAAGTTTTTCCTTCCTCTTCCTATTTTTCATTGTTGGTTATGATTTTTAGTATTGTAGTTTTACATACTTTTATGAATAGCTAATTTGTTATCTAAGGTTTTGGTGAAACCCGTTGGGGATAAATTGGTTGTTGTATTAATATAGTTTTGAGTTGGTTGGTAATCTCTATTTGTTCAACTGCGTTTTGATTTTGGTTAATTGAAAGGATCCTCAATTAGCCGTCCCTATTTATTATGTATCTGCTTGAGAGAGAGTACATATTTAGGTAGTTATTTGAACAACATCACTCCCGGAGTATAGACGAAAGTCATAACCGAGGGTTTAGAGGTTGGATCAGAGATAACGATACCTCGGGTGCGATCTAAGTGAACTGTAATGTGAATCTAGCTAGCGTAGCTTGAGAGAGTGCGTCTAGTAAATTATCATAATTGCTTGAGAGATACTTATGATAGCTGGAGAGTTCATGATTGATAGAGGTAACTAAGTCACAGCTATAAGAAATATACAACCATGGAAATCAACAACGGGGGAAACCATTACCTTAGACCTTTATTTCAATTGTTTACAATTCAAGCATAGTTAGTTTTCAGCTGTTTATTTATTTTCAATCTTGTCTTCATGGTGATATTAAACAAATACAACTAAGCCTTAGTTCACTGTGAGATTCGACTCCGGACTTTTAGACCGGATTATATTTGCAGCGACCGCTTATCCTTTTTAGTACAAGAGTTGAGCGTGATCACTTACCCACATTCTTTCTCCAAAATTTTATTAATTTAAGTGTTCAACAATACTTTAAATGAGTTTGCTATAGTATCAATTGAAAAAGAATTATTAGAAAATACTGTTATAAAAAGATTATTAACAACTTTATATCCCAAAAAGCTAAAAGAATATATTTCAAATAAAATATATCTTATAACTTCCTTTTAAAAATTTAGGCCTCATATTAAATTTTGGATTTAGGCTCCGCATCTGCTTTAGCCACCCCTGTCCAAATATATTCCAGGTGACTTTACTCAACTGGATTGGCCTTCATTATGTGAAAAAATTGAGAGACTCAAGCCATCAAAAAATAGATGCAAGTTATATGGGAACCCCTTTGCCGGGAACTGTCAAAGTTAATACTGATGGTAGCTTTAGTAAGGAAGGTGGAAAAGCAGGCATTGATGAGGTGGTCAGGGACTATCATGGTGACTTCATTATGGCCTTTTCTGTGCCCATCAATTGTGATAGTAACAATATG
Source organism: Nicotiana glauca (assembly GCA_026770625.1). Lineage (NCBI taxonomy): Eukaryota > Viridiplantae > Streptophyta > Magnoliopsida > Solanales > Solanaceae > Nicotiana > Nicotiana glauca. The sequence goes on from MU712400.1 coordinate 90,025, forward strand.
GCGGATGCAAAAACGACTGAATTTGGAGAGAAATGGTGTAGCCAAAATGGATACGCTAATTTTTCTCTTGAACTTGACTCTATGATTATTGTCAAGATTCTACAGAAAGAGATACAAACAACTTGGAGATCAAGATAGTGATTGATAGAACCTCCAATATTGTTCAACATGCCAGAATTAATGTAAAGCATTGCTTCAGAGAAGGTAACCATATAGCAAATTGTCTTGCAAAGTTGGCCATTACCACAAATAAGAGGAGAGTGTTCCACTCAATCCAACAACAACCCAATAGTGTTAAAGGACCTTTTCTTTTAGACAAATGGCAACTTCCTAGTATAAGGACGAAGTATGAAAAATCTAATTTTTTCTTCAGTTAATATGTTAATAGATTCTCAGGAAGGAGGGCTTATATGAACCTCCTTTCCTGTTTTTTTTTTGGGTGATGGAATCACCGTTGTTGTATTTTTTAAGGTAAGGTCTAGTCCTCCTCTTGCGCTTTTTTGAATACAACACATTATAGACTTCTATCTGGGAAATTTTAATAATAAAAAAAATACTTCAAAAGCCCTTCGCATGAAAATCAACCTCCAAACGACTTGAGTCTAGTCAAAAATTACTCAATAATATCATACGGCTATAGAAATCGATTCCAATATAAAGCTCCAATCTTTATCAAATTTCACAAAGTCAACCAAAAAGTCAACTCGGACCTACTTCTTGAAACCCAACTAAAGTCACAAATCCTAACTACTCATTCGAATACGAGTTCAAATATATAAGTTTCATCCAAATCTTACTTCAAATCGGGATTCGAATCTCCATTTTTTACTCTCCAAAATCATAGTCACAATTCCCAAATTTCTCCTTCAAATCCCATAATCTATATGTAATAATCCACGGGGAAATAAGATATAATATTAAATTTAAATAGAAATCACTTATCTTCTTGCCTTGTGTGAAAATATTCTTCAAAAGTCGCGCCTCTCCAAGTCTGGGGGATCAAAATATAAAATAATGGGTCTAAGTCCCGAAATTACATCACTTATAGTCTACCTAGTGATGCACTTTGCAAACGCGGACCAAGCCTCGCGTTTGCGAAGAACAAATCAGCTCCTGCCTCAAAATACACATCACGAATGCGATCCACTACCCGCGAATGCAATGCACTGCCAACCCCCCAGCCTAAGTGAACACGGTCAAGCCCACGCGAATGTGAAGGCTTAGCTCCAACCTTCCCCAGCCTGCCGTCCTTCTACGCAAACGCGATGGCCAGGTTGGGAATGCGAATGTCAGTGATCACAAAGCTTCGCGAATGCAACACACCTATCGCGAACTTGAATAACAAAATTCCACTGCTCCAAATAAGCCTTCTCGATCGCGAGACCTACTCCGCAATTACGAAGCACACCAGCCACCAACAGTCTTTCAGCAATTCAACCAAGCTCCAGTGGTCCGAAACTCACCCGAGCCACCCGGGACCCCAGTCAATCATACCAATACGTCTCTAATTAGTACTCAAACCTAACCAAAGCCTCAAAACACATGCACGATCATCACATCTACGAATCGACGATCAACCCATCAATTGAACTTCTCTGAAGTTTATAAGATTTTAAGCTTCCAACAAAATATGTGATTCCTATCAAACCAACTCGGAATGCAACCAAAATTTGCACACAAGTCCAAAATGACATAACGAACTTATTTCAAGTCGTGGAACAACAATCCGATCCCGCTATACTCAAAGTCAACCCCTAGTCAAACTTATAAACTTTTCAAACCTTCAAATTCCCAACTTTCAGCAATTAGAGCCAAATCAACCTAGGAACCTCCAAATTCAGACATACTCCTAATTCCAAAATTACCCTACGAACCTATTGGAACCATCAAATCATCAACCTCAAGTTGAAAAGTCAAACCTTGATTAGCTCTTATAACTTGAGCCTCTAACCATGGAACTAAGTATTCCAATTCATTCCAAAACCTTCCCGAAACCAAACCAATCATCCTCTCAAGTGACATAACAACAAATACATGTACATGGAGCATCAAATATGGGAATGGAGCTCAAGTACACAAAATGACCGGCCATGTCATTATATTCTTCCCCTCTTAAACAAACGTTCGTACTCGAACGAGTTTAGAATCATACCTAGGATATAAAAAGGTGAGGATATGTGCTCCGCATATCATGCTCAGTTTCCCAAAGAACCTTTTCAACCGATATACCTCTCCACTAAACCTTCACTTATGCAATATTCTTCGACCTTAGCTTTTGAATTTGCCTATCAGAAATGGTCACTGCCTCCTCATCATAATTCATATCCCTGTCCAACAATACTGATCTAAAATCCAACACATGTGACAAATCCTCATTGTACGTGTGAAGCATGGAAACATGAACATCGAATGAAATCCCGATAAGCTGGGTGGAAAACCAAGTCTATAAGTCATCTCACCAATTCTCTCCAAAAACTCAAATGAACCAATATACTGGGGGCTCAACTTGCCCTTCTTTCCAAATCTCATCATACCTTTCATAGGCAAAACTCTAAGTAGAATCTTCTCACTCACCATGGATGCCACATCACGAGCCTTCCTATCAACATAACTGTTCTGCCTGTATTGTGCATTACAGAGCCGCTCCTGAATCACTTTTACCTTCTCCAAAGTATTACGAACCAAATCTATTCGCAATAACCTAGCCTCGCCAAGCTCAAATCAACTAACTGTTGACGGTCAATTTTGACCTTCCCTTTTAAAATTTATTTGTTTATAATTAATGATTTACAATAAATATTTTAAAAGTATTTTTTATCAATAATTATCTATTTTTACAAAATTAATTTAGTGTAAGCTCTAAAATTAATAACCTAATATTAGTATTACATAATTATAAATATACTCAGTATTTTAATACTGTTATAATATTTTTTATACATCTTAGATGTTTTAAAATTAATTTGACAAATTACTTCTCAAATTCGATTAATTAGATTACTATGTTAATGATTCAAAACTAGTGTTATAATTTAAAAAATAAAGTGCTTTACAAACATTACAATGATTAGTAGTATATTTGATATTCATAATTTTTGCTATATTTTATTAAAAATAATTAAGTTTAATTAAATTACTATTTTTCCCTACTTAATTTCTGTCAGTTACTAACATTAACTACAATAATTGGTTGTTACTCGAATTATTTATAATTGTTAGAGTAATAATAAACAATCGCGTATAATCAGAGATTATGCTGATCCTCTTTTCATATTCGTAACTGCGGTGCATCTTCTTTTTCTTTAGTCTTCATACTTCTCATGCGTACCTCTTCCTTTCCATTGTCAAATACGGTATCTTTTGCAATCAATTCTATAGGTGTTTTAACCGTGCCTCATCATTCTTCTTTATTGATCTCATTCAAATGCCACCTGTCAACCTTCAGTTAATCCACATATCATCTATTTTTCCACCACATTTAAATACGGAACAAAAATTAATGGTTAAACGTTACTTGTTTTCTTATAACTCAAACGTATGAGCTCCGTGTATTTAAATTTTATAATTTTTACTGAGAATATTTTGAACTGGGATTAGTTGTGGTTGAAGTTCTTTTGGTTGCTGCGGTTTTGGAGTCATTTCGTGGCCTGGGATGCTTGAAACTTTGTCCATTTTCTTCTTATTCTTCCTTTTACTTGTTGAATTGAATGAGGTTAAGGTGTTTTGTGGTTGAGGTGTGTGAAAATAGTGAAAATGATTTTTTGAGGTAGTGTATATCTGTGTATATTATCCGGTATATTGTTATATTTCATATATTCCATGTATATTTTTGTATAATATATACATGTGTATGATATATATGGAGATACCGTAACATAAATATGATATATGTGCCCATAGGCGAATCCAGGATTTTGGCAGTCCAGGTCACCTCGAATCTTTCTCAAATTTTGTTTATTGACTAGTTCGGGTGTTTTTCCTTACGAATTCCGACCATGAATTTTTTTTTCTAGATTTATTAAATGTTGTATATAATTAAGCATTTTTTGTTGGTAAAAAATTATAAATAATATATTGTTTTAGGTCCGATTCTATAAAACTCCCAAAATAATTTGGAAATTTTTCCTATATATACTATAATAGGAACTTATTTACCCACTTTCTTTAGGTTTTGTAGTTTTCAAAAAGTATCTAAGTTTTATTTACAAATTATATATATTCCTCCCTTAAAAGGCTCTCACCCCTTAATAATGCTTTTAATCAAGGGATTTAATTATATCCTTTCTTTTTTCTCTCTCTTCTCCTCATTCCTTGCATCCTAATTTCTTTAATAGATCTCCTTTTCTCTCTCTTTGATAGTTGTACGCCTTCTACAAAAAGTTGGTAATTTACTTCATTGTTGAATAGTTTTGGTTGGAACCATCCAATACTGGATATAACGCCGTAAAGGAAAATTCTATGTTCTATTATCCTTAAAATATTAAGAAAGTGATCCCTAATCTAATAATTCTAATAACATGGGATTGCTTTCCAGAATAGCAACAAATTTTTTTTTTTGTGCATACAAATCTATATACAAATGTCGCGATATAAAAATATTCAGTTGCTAACCAAGTATCTTCAACAATTCAAAAATCCTTAAACTCTAGCAAAACTATTGTTAATAGGATAATGGCTCGTACAAATCCAAATGTGAAATAGGACACAAACTTACAATTGCTCATGGTCATATACAACTACTATACAATTATCATACATTTATTATACAATTTCTGCAATAATTATGATATAAATATAATTATGATACAATCGTGATACAATCCTGAAAAATTGTGATATAATTCTGATCTTCATCTTCTTCAAGTTTCAATCACAACTCTAAACTTAAAGTCTGATACAATTTTATATTATAATTGTATTAGTATTGGCGAGTATTGTTTTAGGTATTGATATATCATATACAACTTCTATACAATTGTGATATAATGAAACAAATCTGGTACAATTATGATACGATTATCATACAATCGTAATAGAATTCGAAAACTTCTTCTTCTTCTTCTTCTTCTTCTTCTTCTTCCTCTTCTTCGAGTTTCGATATAATTTTACCTAAAACCAACTCTAAAATTAATCAATCTTTCTCAAAATTGATATATAAATTCAAAAGTATATTCTTAATTATTTGTAAGAACACCCAATTCAAAACAAATCACAAATTCATAAAACCCGAATATTGATACAATTGTATAACTATTATTATACAATCATGATACAGTTCTGAAACTTCTTTTTTTTTTTTTCGAGTTTCAATCTGAAATTTTACCTAAAAACAAATCTAAACTTAACCAATCTCCCTCAAAATTAAGATATAAACTCCAAAGTATATTCTCAATCGTTTGCAAGAACACACAATCTAAACAAATCACAAATTCGTAAAATTCAAATATTAAATTCAAAGTTTTTTAATAGTTATCCAATACTTTGTTGCTACAATTTTGGAAATAATATTCATGGAATTGTGTAAAGAGGGAGAGATTTGAGTTGATTTGTATGGAAGATTAAAAACTTTTAATGGGATGCAAACATGATTTAGGGGGTTTGTACATATATGAATGATATATATATATATATATGAGGGTTTGGGGGAGGATGGGGAAGGAGCTATTTCAGTTACATCCTAATTTTAAGGGATACTCTTTTTATTAAGGTTTTGTATATAAATAGTAAATATAGATAAAGAATATAATTTTAAAGAAACATATAGAAAAATGATAAATAAGATTCTATTATAGTATAACTAGGTAAATTTCCCTAAATAATTTACTGATATAGCAGTAATAAATTATTTTGCCCGAAATGAAACCATGAAACAAAGTAGAGGAAGCTTTTCAGATAATTTGGGCTAAATCACAAACTGGCCCCACTCTTCTACTAACATATTGGGCTGTTGTTGTCCCGATTGCAACTAGGGGTTTTTCTTGTCCACCGAACCATCAAAGAACTCTCTCTCTTTATCTCTCTCTCTCACACACACACAGTAGAGGAGCTTTAGCAGTCATCAGGAGAAGATGAAGCTGAAGCAATTAGAAGGTCTTCTGGGTTCCCTTGAACAGTTCTCCAGCCCAAAGGTCCCCTGTTTTTGTTGAATTATACATCTCCATGCACTTTTCCTTTAATTGGGTCTACACATGTAATGTGATTCTTGATTTCTAAATTCAGAAAGAATGTCTTTTTTGCTATTGCAGATTGAACTAGAACAATATCCTACTGGAGCCCACATTGCTTCTCGCATGCTTTACACTGTAATTCTCTATATTCCTACCCTTTTTCTTCTTATACTGATACCCTCTTTATCATTGTTGCTCTATTATTGGCTTTTTTCTTTTAGTTTCGTTTTAGGGTATTTTTTGGAGCGATTTTTCCTAAAAGTCTTTTTTTTTTTTTTTTTTTTTTTGTAGGCTGACAATTCATTTGAGGATGTGAACAGTAAGGTGGTTGCTGATTTTGGATGTGGGTGTGGTACATTAGGCCTTGCTGCTGGCCTTTTGGGAGCTGGGTATGTTCATAACTTTCTCTGTATTTTGTTTCTTTTATTGAACTTTACTTTTGGACGTACATATTTTTTCAGCTGCGGATCTAGGATTTTAAGGTCTTGGGTGCTCACTCTTTTAACAGTAAGTTGCTACTAACCACATAGTATAACTGCACAACTATTCGAACACAACGGAGAAAAGGTTAATGAGATAATTATAGTTAAAATTATCATTATAAAAAAAATACTTCTAGTTATGATTCACGATGAACTACAAATAATATTATCTTTAAAAAACGACTTTTAGTCACAAAAGCAAGAAATATAAAAAACGATTGTCTAACGCTAAAGTATCATGAGACAAAAGCCTAAGGAAATAAGAAAAAGAGACGAAGTAAATTTAAAAGAGACGGTTCAAACTTAGAAAAGGAATTATAAAAAATTGAGATGTTCAGTATTAAGAAGTAGCAGGATGGCTTTCAGAAAAAGAAACGCTTCCATCAGAAATAGAACCCACGCCTCTTACTTCAGAGGCGCTTCTAAGTTTAACCTCAAAGCCACAACACCTATTAGTCATTTTGGTTCCTGGGTGCTTGCCAATATATTATATTGGTTTCTTATATTTCTGAAATAATCATATACAATTTATGTTGAGGTCAATGGGTGCTGAAGCACCTAAAATTAGTACATACATCCGCCCCTGTATTAGTTGAGAACAGGGATGGCAAATGGGCGCGTTGAGCCGAATATGGGCGGGTTGAAAACCGATAATGCAAAAACGGATAAAATATCCTACCTGACCCATGTTTAACATGACTTCTTGAATATGATCACTTTTGGGAGAATTCCTAATCTCCCAACCTTGAGGTACCTCCAATTTGAGTCTTGGCAAATGTAAAATTTAAATACATTTGCTATCTATTTTTTAAGTGGATAATATGGATCATTTCCACATTTGACCCATTTTCGAAAAGTTCATTATCCAACTCATATTTTAGTGAATAATATGGATGAGTTATTTTTTTTTTATCCATTTTGCTACCACTAGTTGAGAATATGTTTTAGACGTTAGCACTTTTACTTAGGTTATATATACCCTCTAGGAGTGGTTTAACCTTTAACCTTAAGATATTTATATGTTTAGAAAATATACAGAATTTTTGATATTTCTTATTTGTATTTACATAATATTGGCATGAGATGAATTAAATGGAATAACGTGGTCAGTGAGGATTTATATAGCTGACCTCAACTTGTTTGGGACTAAGGTGTAGTAGTAGTAGTTGTTGTTGATGATGAACTTTACTGTTGAGTGGGGATAACATTATTTGTTCTTTGTGCTATGGATTTTCTTATATCAATTTTGGCTGCAAGATGGTGCCGTATTGATGCTTGTTCCTTACATGGAGTTTTTGTGGACAGAAGTGTTATTGGGCTTGATATTGATGCTGAGTCTCTTGAGATTGCATCTGCAAACGCTGATGAACTTGAGGTGATTGTACTTTTTCACAAGTATATTGCATTTTTTTTCCTTTTTGACTTGAAAGGCTGAGACAACACTCTCATTCTTGTAAAATTGATTTTGATTAATAAATTTATTAGCATTCCATATTTATTTGTGTGCTTATCTTCATCTCTTGAACAATTTCTTCTGCAGTTAGACATGGATTTTATTCAATGTGACATTAGAAACTTAAAATGGAGAGGTATCTTCCTTGCCCCGTTCTTTTTTTTTTTTTAAAAAAATATCCCCTTTACCTGGCTCATGATTGATATTCAATCATCTGTAGGTCAGGTTGTTGAGACGGTGGTGATGAATCCACCTTTTGGTACACGGAGGAAAGGTGCTGACATGGAATTTCTCTCTGCGGCTATGAAGGTATGGTTGTACTCTTCCATATTTCTGTTGGCCAAGACATTATATTCTTTGCTCATCATCTTCTTTATTGTTTTTTGTTTCGTCCTCATATGTTCCCAAGCTTTTAATATATGAATTTATTACTGTATCAGGTTGCTTCTCAAGCAGTTTATTCGTTGCATAAGACCACAACAAGAGAAGTAAGTTCTTCCATACTGTCTTCTCCATAACAAAAGAAATGATTGGTGAAAATAAACTTCTTTTACCGTCCACAATGTCTGCCTCTTTTTTAGCGCTAGAGTGCTCTGATCAAGGTCATGATCAACATTTATCGGTTCAATATAATGTTCGGGAGGATATATTATTTTTTCATTGTTCTGTTTCTATGGCTATAACAGCACGTGAAAAGAGCAGCCTTGCGAGATTATAATGCAAGAACTGCTGAAGTTATATGTGAGGTACACATTCTTTTTCTTATTCAGTTGCCATTTCTTAACTATCACGAAAATAGATTGAATGTTTTGTTTTCTATCTTGGTAATTGGTAGTGACTTTGAGTGAGATTTTGTGTTGCCTTGTAATGTTTTGTGCTCTAATCTCTTTTAATTACAGCTTCGGTATGATGTGCCACAACTTTACAAATTTCACAAGAAAAAGGAGGTCGACATTGCTGTGGACCTCTGGCGTTTGGTTCCTCAAAGAAAGCAAGAAAGATCTCTGTAGTATAAAGAATAGAAAGTACGCAGATACGATGCATGTTAACACACCCATTTCTGAACCGGAGAAGGTTTCTCACATTATTGCAAATATAGTTGTTTGAAAGAAGTAAGAAATTTGTATCATTTGCTCCAGAACGAACTTTAACTTTGTTACTTGCTACCCGATGTCAATATGCCTTCCAGAGTTTGATTTGTTATCTTTTGTTCCTAAACTTTAAAATCTTCGTCCTCTGGTCGACTGTTAGAAATGAATTTGGCGAAGCATAAGGTTAGTTCAATGCCATCTGAAGCTTTGGAACAGGTACATGTACCGTGATGATTTGTAACTCGGATTAGTTATCTTTGAGATTCGGAGATTGTCAAATATAGGAGCAACTAAGTTTGAGTTTCCTAACTCTGGGAAGAGCTTCTCTCAGCTTTACCAACCCCTTTTCCTTGTCAAAACTGTGGATCTTCATCGATGTAGTGCTGGCAAAATGATTAAAAGAAAATAGTTATTCACCCATATTATCCATTAAAATTGGATTGGACGAAATGTCGATAAAAATCATATTATCCATTTTGAATTTAACTTTTATTATTGTAAAATCTCAAATTGGGGCGTGCTGCTACTAAAATCATCAATTCAACGAACTGATACTGCCTACAGCTGTAAGGCTGCTAGAATTTGTATTGCTGTGGCTTATCAAGCTCCCCTCCTACTTGTGCGGGAGCTTGATTTAGTTCATTTATCATGGCAGCTCTAGTTTATACCACCTGTTTTTCAACCACTGCAGTTGAAACTGTTGCTTTTTGTGACCTGTATTAGACCATCAAACAACTTCTATAAGGCGCATAATGATAGAACGCTCGAACAGTCTTGGCTTGTAATAACTATAACTGTTACGTTACTTAATTTCTAATATAAGTATCCTTATTAGCCCCCCCAAAAAAAGTTACAATTTGCATAGAAGACGTTTGGGTGTTTAATAATCAAAAGCCACTGTAGTGCAAACTGTAATTATAAAGTATTGTATAAAAATTTTCTTTTTCGCCTTATTGTTTGGTTGTTCATAGATTTTGGACAACCACCTAGATCTGCAGCAAATCATGTCTCTTTAATTCTCTGTTTTACCCAATCCTTCAATGTAACACCAGTTGTTCAAGTCTGGTTATGTAACTTCTTCTTGGAAACCAAATATTACACTTGAGGGAATGCAGCCGCTTGCATGGCTAACAGGCTAAGTCATCAAAACTAATATGCCTAGGAAATCAGCCTGCCAAGAACTAATTCTAATGTATGCACAAGCCTTTTTCCAGAAATACTCACTTTGGATGCTATCTTATTTGCGCGACTGCTATCGGTGCAGTAACAGCTTCAAACGGTATAGGAGAAGAATTTATTAGAGCAGAACAACAACAAATCCCATAGGTGGAGTATGGGGCGCAAACCTTATAAAGATAGCAGAACATGTATTGACAATAAATTAGTCTGATAACCCACCGAAATCTAGCAAGTAACTAGTTTGGTGAGGAAATACCTAGTCTTACAGTTGGATCTACTAAACAATCTTATAGCCTGTTTGGCCAAGCTGGAAAAATCAGCTTATTTTGAGAAGTGTTTTTTTTTTAAAAGTATTTTTTGAAAAAGTACTTTTGGGAAAAAGAAGTTTTTTTGTGTGTTTGGCTAATCAATTTGAGAAGCACTTTTGGACAATAATTTGTGTTTGGCCAAACATTTGAAAAAATGCTTTTAAGTGTCAAATTATAAATAAGGACATGAAGAGATTTGCTTAATAATTAATATTATATAAGCAGATAAATAATTACAAATATTTTATTAAAGATAATAATTAAGTTTTTTTTAAATTTCATAGTCATAGTCCTTGAGTAACTCGAGCCATCTCCTTTGTCTCAGATTAAACTCCTTTTGTTTGAAAATATATTGAAGGCTCTTGTGGTCCGTAAATACCTCCACATGGACCCCATACAAATAATGTCGCCAAGTATTTAGCACAAACACCACTGCCGCAAGTTCTAAGTAATGGGTTGGATAGTTCTTTTCATGATTCTTGAGTTGCCTCGAAGCTAGGCTATAACCTTGCCGTGTTGCATTAGCACACACCCAAGCTCAATCCTTGAAGCATCGCAACACACCACAAATCCCTCTGTACCCTCTGGCAGGGTTAATACTGGTGATGTAGTCAATCTTGATTTCAATTCCTGGAAGCTCCTTTCACAAGCATCAGACCACTGGAACTTAACTACTTTTTGCGTCAATTTAGTCAATGGAGAGGTAAGAGTAGAAAATCCCTCCACAAATCTTCTGTAGTACCGGCTAAACCCTAGAAACTGTGAATCTCTGTTAGAGTGGTAGGTCTAGGCCAATTCTTCAATGCTGCAATCTTTTGAGGATCAACCATAATTCCTTCCCTGGAGACGATATGACTCAAGAACGTGATAGATTCAAGCCAAAATTCACATTTCGAAAATTTCGCATACAATTGGTGTTGTTGAAGAGTCTGCAGAACTGCCCTGAGATGGTCAGCATGGTCCCCCCGACTTAGGGAATACACAAGAATATCGTCAATGAACACTATCACAAAGGAGACTAGAAAAGGCTTGAAAACTCGATTCATAAGATCCATGAAAGCTGCCGAGGCATTTGTTAGCCCAAAAGACATCACTAGAAACTCAAAGTGCCCATATCGTGTCCTGAAAGCGGTTTTTGGAATATCCTGCTCCCTTATTTTCAATTGATGATACCCCGATCGCAAGTCAATTTTTGAGAAACACATAGCACCTTGCAATTGATCAAACAAATCATCTAACCTTGGTATAGGGTATTTATTTTTAATTATGACTTTGTTAAGTTGCCGGTAGTCAATACACATCCGTAGCGACCCATCTTTCTTTCTTACAAACAAAACCGATGCGCAACATGGTGACACACTCGTCCGGATGAAACCGTTCTCTAGAAAATTCTTCAACTGTTCCTTTAGCTCTTTCAATTATGCCAGTGCCATTTTGTAAGGTGGAATTGACATAGGCTGCGTGCCTGGCATCACATCGATAACAAAATCAATCTCCCTGTCTGGTGGGATCCCAGGGAGCTCATCTGGAAAGACATCCGGAAATTCATTCACAACTGGCACGGACTCAAGGCTAGGTGCCTCGACATTGGTGTCCATAACCAGGACTAAATGATAGATACACCCCTTCTTGATCATCCTTGCGGCCTTAAGGTAAGAAATAAACCGACCTTTTGGTATTACATTATCTCCCTTCCATTCCACAATGGTCTCATTAGGAAATTCAAGCCTCATAGTTCTAGTCCGACAATCAAGTTTGGCAAAACATGAATAAAGCCAATCCATTCCCATTATTATATCAAAATCGACCATCCCCAATTCAATAATATCGGCCATGGTATGCCTACCACGTACCGTGACAACATAACCCCTATAAACTCATGCAGCCGTAATAGGCTCACCCACCGGAGTAGATACCGAGAATGGTTCATGAAGCTCTTCTGGTTCTATCCCAAATTCCATATCAACATAAGGGGTAACATAGGACAAGGTGGAACCGGGGTCAATAAGTGCATACATATCATGAGATTGGACAGTCAGAATACCTGTAACAACATATGAAGAAGCCTCTACAGTCTGCTGACCATTCATAGTATAGAACTGGCTGGGTCTTCCTGAACTCTGCGCACTACCCCTAGCTGTACCATGCCCCACGGGTGCTAGGGTACCTCGAGCTGGAGAGGGGGCTGAAGATGTAGCAGCTGCTGGGCTGGCTGGCCGGCTGTGCCCCTACCCGCTCCCTAGCAGGATACATGACAATGCCTCTGAATATGGCCCCTCATTCCACATCCATATCATACGGGTAACTCCATGTAGCAAATCCTTGAGTGCATCTTCCCGCACCTGGGGCACGAAGACCTCTGCTGCTGCTGGTATCTCTCTTCTGATCGACCCCGCTGGTGGGATCCCCTGTTGCCCTGACTGGGCATGAAACGACTCCACTGTTGATGCTGGCTGGGCCCTGATGGTGGTGCATTGGCTGAAGACTGTGCAACAGACTGGGATGGCCCTGATGATCCTCCCCTGAAAGCTGATCTTCCCCCACCTAGTGACTCTCCCAAGTTGCCCGCAACTGGGCCTTACTGTTACCCTCTCTTTCCATCCTGCTCTTCAGTTTACGGTTCTCTGTGGCCTGATCAAATGCCACCATCTTTCCATAATTCATGTCAGAATTCAAGGCAGGTGTGGAAGCCTCATTAATAGTCAAAGGATTAAGGCCTTGAATAAACTGGCGCACCCTGGCCTCCATTATAGGCAACATGCGAATAGCATACATGGACAGGCGGGCAAACTCCATGTGGTACTCCTACACACTCTTGCTACCTTGCTTTAGATTCTCAAATTCTGCTGCACGGGCTGCCCTTGTCTCGGCAGGCAGGAAATGATCTACAAAAGTGTCGACAAACTCGCTCCACCTCGCCGGAAGGCCCCCCTCCTCACGAAAATATTCCCATAACTCAAACCATGAATAGGCCACCCCTTTCAGACGGTAGGCATCCAACTCTACTCCCTCTATCTCAGTTGCACGCATAACCCTGAGGGTCCTGTGCATATCATCAATAAAATCCTGGGGGTCTTCTTCGGGATTTGCACCCGTAAATACATGAGGGTCTAGCTTAAGAAATCTATTTACCTTAGAACTAATGGAATCCCCTTGCTAGCTAGATGAATTAGGTGCAACATTTGACCTATGGGCATGAGAGGCCACTAGCTGAGTCAGCCTCTGAATAGCTCCCCTAAGATCCCTATCAGAATTACCAGAACCGGAAGCTGGGGCTGGGGCTGGGGTTGGAACAAGAATATCAGTAGGAGGGATAGTAGCACCCTCAGCAAATGTAGGAACTGGTGTAGCAGTCGGGGGAATGTCCTCACCCCTCGGATTCTCACCCTCATCATCAATTACGGAGTCGACTGCCGCTCCTAGGGAGCATTGGCTTCTCGGTCAGTTCTGGCTTTCTTCTTAGGTGCCATGTACTGAAAGTTGAAGGAATGCACCAGTTAGGGGACGAATAGTTTCATAATTGCCGCACAATCTAGAATATCAAAGAAGGGTGTTGCCCCTAAATGCCCAAGTAGCCTCCAACTTATAGATGTGGTCGACTACACACCGATAAGAAGGACTCTACTAGGCACGACTCCGAGACATCCTAGGACACTTTAAAACCTTAGGCTCTGATAACAAGTTTGTCACACCCCAACTTTGGGAGGTGCGACCAGCGCTAAATCGAGTGAACCCAACTGAGCAAGCCTTTTGAACACTTTCTACCCAACTCACTATGATCAAGAAAAGCATGCTTTCATTTATTTAGACAGTAGAAAAGATCATACATATACCATTGCTATTTCATTTCATACTACCACATTTAAACCATAGTTAAGTTTCCAAGATTTCATACAATTACAGTTTATAAGAACAAGACTTTAGAATTACAACACTGTTCATTGACCCATCCATCATCCGTACATAACCAACACAAGCGACTACGGAGCCTCTAAAGATACAAAAGACAGTTATGATAATGCCGGTAACAAGGCCTCGGCTATACCTAAAAAAATGGAAATTTATAACAAAAGACATACAACATAACCCCCGGAAGAAAAGTGGCTCACCAAGGTTGCTGAGTGGAGGATGCTCCGCTACCTACGATCGGCACTGTATGCTATGGAGCCACCTACATCCATTCAACGATGTAGCGACCCCGACAAAAGGGACGTTAGTACCATGGAATAGTACTAGAATGTATAACTAAACACCATCTCATTAGAAAGAACTATCATACAAGAACAAAAAAATCATAAGGATCAATCAAAAGCTTTAAACGATCACCACTTCATCAAATAAAAGGATCATATAACTTTTACATAATTTTCATAACTTTAAGTTGGGGCATTTAATACTGTTCATCATAATTCATAATACCATCACTTTCTTGCGTGGAGTCCGATCACGACCCGATCTACTAGGTTGCCTCATTTGAGACATGTATCTCAATCACAATCTAATTCTCAGTTTTCAGATTCAATATCAGCACAATACCACCATGTGTGCGGCATGTCATCCAATCATGGCCTGATCGGCTAGGCCGTCATACCTAGACATTGTTCCTTTTTTCATTAATCATCTCATTTTAATCTTTATTTTACATATATCAATTCATAGGTACTTAGGTCCACAATTATCACATCATACTTGACACTAGGCCACATTTCGTAACTCAATCTCTTTTTCCCCACATTTTACATCATTTCCACTTTCAACGTTAACCTTGCCATTTAGGATAATAGGCACATACAAGATCAATTCAAGTTGTAAGCATAGAGAAGATTTTACATAGTTTGGCATAACAATCTCAGTTTAAACTTGATTTGAAGTATAGACATTTCAACACATGATTCACATTCTTCACACATCCTTAAATTACCAAATATAGTATATTGAACACATTGAGACACACCTTTCATGTAGATATTTGCAACACCAATTCATGTGAAATAACAATCAATACATCAATCAAATTTCGGTCTTACAATATTTGCATGGACACCAAAGGAGCTCAATTTCTAAGAAGAGCGGGTTTTAACCATACATACCTCAATAGAGCTTTTCTTAAATTCTTACAAAATTTCGGAATTCTTAGCAACTTCGATTTATTTTATGAGAATTACAAGTTGAACCAAAAATTAGAGAGATGATTAAGATTCTAGCTCATTTGAGTATATTATCAAGCACTAAGTGTGCATTGTGATTTTAGGACCTCTTTGTGAGAGATTTTTATCATCCTATACCCCATTTTTAAAATATATTTAGCTCACAATCTCCCCATACCCTATTATCATTCATGTACGCAAGATAATCAATCCTTATACCCATGAACCCATTTTTAGTCACTTATTTTAATAAAAATTTCGAAATCAAGGTTAGGGCACAAGTTCTTACCTCTTAGGATGGGCCTAACAATTTTACTTGAAAAATCTTCAAAGATTTGGGTAAGGATTGTAGTGACTTGGTGAGAATTAGTTTGTCCCTCTAGAACTCCTTCTCTCACTCTAAATGCAGTAGAAAATAACATAAAAGGGTCTAATGTGGTATTTTTAATTAGATGGGGTTGGGTTTTAAAAGTTAGAAAATAGGAGCCCTGGCTCAATCTGCGGTCGCATAACTGATATGTGGCCCGCAAAATGGACCTCAAAACTTGAACATTCTACCCGGGTATGCGACAAAAATAGGGTCCGCATACCTGTTCTGCGGTCGCATAATGCACCGCAGAACTTCCCCTCGCAAAATTCCAAGGAGGTTATGCGATGACTATGCGGCCCGCATATTGATTATGCAATCGCATAGTTGACCTCAAAACTAACCAACATCTTGCCTCACTCTACGGCAACTATGCAGCCCGCATAGCTATTATGCGATCGCATAATGGACTACAAAAATGCGCTTTTTTGAAAAATATTTTTCCTTAGCTTTTTAATGCACAGATCAATCCAAAAGGTCAGAACCGCTGTAAATTTCTAACACATATTCCTAACTTGGCACTACGAGATTTTGAATTTTTGATTAAAAATTTTACAGGGCCTTACAAATATTATGGCTTCATCAATGCAAACTGCTTTGCGGATCAGAGTGAGGCTACACACTTTCATATGTCGTCCACATAATTGGCTGAGTTCCAGAGGCTTCAGTTTCTTGAGTTTGCGGCTGCAAAAGCCTAAGTACGGACCATACTTTGGTTTGCGGACTGCACTTCTCCTTATCTTCTCAACTTTACTGATTTTCCTTCAATTTGTATTCTTCAAGTCATTCTTCCTCTAAGATACTGAATTTAATAACTTTTATTGACTCGGGCATTAAATAATTACTTTCTGACATAAGAATATAGCAAAAAGAAAATAATAAGCGGTGAAAATACTTACTTATCAATTCCCTCAAACTTAACTAATTACTTGTCGTCAAGAAACTAAATTAACACCCACTCTCCTATTACCCTCAATTCAAACAGAAACCTAAGTATAAATTATTTATGACCCAGTTGGTGCAAGAATTACCTACAACACACATGCATTCTTAACAAGGCTTACATATTAAAAAAAAAATCATTTTCAATCCATGCAATCCATCTGTGACATTTGAGCCTCAAGGGTTAGCTTCATTTGTTATGAGCTCTTCTTCCTCTACCTTTCATTTTCATTGCTCACTTCAAAGAATCAAGTTCTCATATCAATTTAATAATACACACAATCAATCTTCTTGAACGCAAAGGTATCATACTCTTCTCTCACAAGAAATCTTCACAAGCTAGGTTTGAAGTACCATAGGCTTATCCCTCATGTACGATTCCACTGGTGTAAGAATCCTTGGTTAAAAAATCAATTAAGTCTTTATTCGGATTGTAATGAAGGCTTTTGGTTAGGGGTAGTATAATGTATAAACACTTTCCCTAAACACTTCACACAATCAATTCAATAACACAATCCCATTCTTTTCAGAATCTTCCATTCTTTTCCTAGTGCTTTCGAGATGGTTCGATCGATAGCAAAGATAGGGAAAGAGCAGACAAAAGCATTAGCTCTCCCTGAAAAGGAGGCGATCTAGCGACACCTTCCAGCATGGCTACCATGTTAGGACTTAAACTAGGTATAGTAAAATAATAAAGGGGGCTCTTGGATTCCGTATTGCTTGGAGTTAGAGAGTTTTAACATCACTCTTTTGTCATCAATGTCATCCAAACTCCTTGCTTCAAGGATTATATCATTAGCTTTTTCATCTCTTAGAAGGTTATTTCTAGTTTTTTTTCACAATGTCTTGCTTTTGTCTTTTTCAAACTACTCAATTTCTCCTTACACCACAATTGTTTTAATTACTTTTTATTCTTGGTTCTTGCCTTGTTGTTTCTCCTTCAAGTAAATTTAGTCCCTCAAAATTAGGTCTTTGACCTAGATACAATCAAAAGGAGAAAAACTTGTAACATGGTTGCCAATGAAATATGCTTAAGGCTCAAAGTGGGTTGACTAGGTAGAATGTATAAAAGGGTGGAAATATGGAGGCTCAATTGGTCCAAAGAATAGCCTAAAGTCATGTTTCAAACCAAACTTACCCCCGAATTTCGCTTTGAAGCACATTCAGAGAAGTTCTAGACTATCAACTCACAAGTGAGTTTTTTAAACAAGATTGTTACTCATCTCACGTGCAAATGAACCGTAAAAGTAGATAGAGTTTAAAACCTACAAAACCATAATCATTTCACAAGATCTCAATGGCCTATACAAACCAATCAATGACAAAGGAAGTTAACCAAAGAACCTCAAAGTCACTACAAGAATCACATTCTCAAAATAATTCAAGCACTTTTTTCAAACTATATGCATGTAGTTAAATGTATTGATACCACATGAGACACAAATAATCTTAGCAAAGAAGGAATTCATTCAAGGCTTTTATTCATTAATATCTACTACTAAAGCATGATAAAATTACTTGGTTCAACAAAACAAATTACCCTTGGAAAGGCCGCAGTCTAAAGAAAACTAAGGGCTTATTCATTATTCAAAAGCAAGAAAGCATAAGCATAAGTACTCACTTACTAAACTACTGAAAGAAGAATATCAAATGTCATCATGAAATTATTACATACCATGAATCAATTTACAAATCAAATATCCCACAAAGATATAGTAATGAGGGGTGAGAAAACTCCCTAAGCATCTATAGAAGTTGTTGGGTAATCTTTGTGCTCCTCCTCTACCACATGAATAATGTCATCATCAATTCCGACAGTAGGAGTGGTAAACATCTCTCTAAATGTTGTTGTAGTGCTAAAAGCTATCTGCTGAGCCACCCTCTCTCTATCTGCGACATGTGTAGCATCATATGTCTCTCTTTGAGTATATGGGGCACAAGGATGAGAGGTCTGAGCTAGAGAAGACGGCTGAGAATTACCAATAAGCATGTCAAAAGGGAGGTCACATGCTGCAATATTCCTTGCATCCTCCCTGAAAGCATCAACTGAAGTTTTTGTTGCATGTTCCTTCTTCAGGTCCTTCACTTCCATCACTAGCTCTTCTATCATAAAAAGTCATGTTGCACCAATGTATCCATAATGACCTTTTGATTGTCAGCAGTGTCTTGATTTGATCAGAGGTGATGGAGGAGAAGATTGTGAAGTAGAATGACCATACGCCCTAGTCAGCAACCCATTCAACTTAGTACTTGCACTCTACATCCAATCGCCGAGACTCACCTGTGTCCAAGTGATTTGCAAAGCAAAACATAGACTTATAGGCATAGGCACCGGGGAAGTCATAGAAGCTAAAACTGTTGGAGATGGAGGCACAACATTGTCTATATCAACAACCATAGGCTCAAATGAAGGTGCATGCAAAGAAGACGGGACATCCAGTCCACCCAAAGCATAAACATGTGTCTCCTCAGACTGGCCAATCACTACAATTGATGGAGTTTTCTCCTTGTTCTTTGGGTTGTGGGGATCATTCAAGGAATACAAATCAAATGGCCGTATTGGCTTTGTTTGAACATCAAATAGCCTTGAGTCCACCTTAGCATCCACTAGATATTCAGTGAGAGAGCTTAAATATGGGTAGGATGTGTTCTCTTGCTGAGCTAACAGGGTTATGTTAGCAGACATTAACACACTCATATTAATTGGGTACCCGATCATTATAGAAGCCACAAGGATAGCCGTCTCTAATGGTAAATGGTTTTCATTCGGGCACATGTGAATCCTGTGCATACAAATGTCTGCCATACTTTTACTTCAGAGCTCAATGTGCAAAGATAAATTCTTACCCCAGCAGCCACCTAAGAAGGAGAAGTACCTGGAGCTAAGATCTCAGCAACCCATGGTCGCAATGAATCTTTTTCAAAAAGCTTAGACAAGTATATGTAGGCTCCACATTCTCAGGTCCCAAGTAGTCATTCAACGTCTTCTGATCAAACATCACCTTTAGATTCTTTACATTGGCGACTTTGGTCCCATGGGCTGTGATAGTGTAGAATTCACACCCAAGGTATTTTTGCACATCAACAAGTGACTCTGGAATTCATCCCCTCATCTTGATAAAATGTACTAGAAAAGTCGGAGGTATTTGGCCAAGTCTTTTGTACTGATTTCCCTCGCATTAGTGATTAATCTCTCTTTCCACCCTCGCTTGAATCCAAGAAATGCCTTGAAGCTCTAGAATCTATCTTCTTTATTTGATCTTTCTTGTACATCTCTCACAATTGTATCACTTTTTTCATCATCCAATTCATCTTCTACTGGTGGGTCATCTCTGTTGGTGCCAGGCTCATGACTAAGATTTTGAGAAGCTTGAGAACTCTTATGCTCATATTGGGATTCAGCTTGTCTCTGATGTTGTGACCCCCCGTTACTATTGTCCTTAGATTGAGCCATAGAGTTCCCCGACTTGCCATCTTTTTCTTTCCAATTAACTTTTGCACAGATGGTGGTAAAGCTCCTCGACCCCTTCCTCTGTTGCTCCCAGGCCCTCATCGACCTTTAGAAGTTTAACTTTTCCTCTTGGTCTAACCATAGTTTGTGATAACATAAAGAAGCACATCAAGAAGAGATTCATATTGTATAGTACGCTAAATAGTTACTTAGAAGCTCAGAAAATAAGTGGAAGAAGAAATCTTGAAGATGGAATCATAGTTTGAAAGATGCAGGAGGGCAGTGGTAATTACAATCCACACATTTGGTTTTTGATCGGAAAAAGAGGTGGTGCGGCTGTAATCTCTAAAGTGCAGCTACAAAAAGGATGAGTTCGGTTCGTGCTTTCCTCTTGCGGTCCGCACTTAGACAATAAAGCCCAGGTCTTAGAGAGCAGTTCTCTGATCATCAGTTTGGACTAGCTTTTGCAACTGCAAAAAAGCAGTCGCAACTCAGAATTTTTTTATTTGCGATCCGTACGATCAATTGGATGCCTACCTTACTCATTCTTGCAGACCAAAAAATAAATGTGAGGTCCACACTTTCAATAATACTAAGGCTCTCACATATGTAAACAAGTTAATGCATTTCAATCAAAATCATTATCAATTTATTGCTCAATCCAAATATTATGGGTCTAGGAACAGATAATCGCCAATTTCAACCATCACAGATACAATTTGGACAAGATTTTTGTGCAATTCCCATATATAGAATTCTAACTATAATTCCCTAAACCCTCATAGGTACACAAAAAGAAGAAAGATAAATAAAAGATTAGAAAGAGAAAATAATATAAAAAATCGATGTGGGTTATACTAGAAAATGCCGATTACACACTTTAAATCTTGAATTTGTGGTGTGATTGTGTTTAGCATAGATACCAATTGATTATCAGGTGTAGAATCCCGTTAGGTTTTGTTTAGAGAGTGAAAATCGTGAAAATGAAACCCTATTTTTTTAAACTTACTGACGAAAAATACACCCTACGCCTGCATATCAAATATGCGTGTCAAGTTTATATTATCTGTTTATCAGCTAGCATGAAAAAAATATTTCTCTATGCCTACATGTTAAATATATGTCAAGTTAATAATATTCCAGTCAAATCATTAGTTATACTCACTCTCAGTACATTCAAGGTGCATGTGTCAAATGCCCCTCACCATCACACACACAATCACTCAACACTATACGAGTTCCTGGCTTGAAAGCTCCTCACCAAAGCACATGTATATATCACTGTGCCTGCACTCACTGCTGACACATCAACTCTGGAGGAGCGGATCGTGCCCAAGCGCTAATCAAAAGCTAATATGACTTATTGCGGGCTGCAACTCGATCCAAATGACACTCACAACACGGTTCTATGTCCCACATCAGTCAACAACTTCTGAAGTCTCAAGGGCTCACAATCTCATAGAACTTAGCCCAAATAGTATCACTTGCGGAAGACAACAACAAATATGATGCAGCAAATAATTAATGTATAGAGAATGAGACATGACATTTAAATAAGGAATCATGAGTGAGTAAATAACTGCAGTTACAATGTACAACTCAAAACAGCAAGAATGGCTCCATTACGTCTCAACCAAATAAGCACATAGCCTAAACATGATTTCTAACATCAATCATAGCTCAAATAATCAAGTGAGTAAAGAAAACACAGATATAATAAAATATGATAGTAAAATAAGTCTGGTAATAGTCTAAATTCCACTCAAATCATGAACATCCTAGTGCACGCACGTACGCCCGTCACCTAGCATGTCCGTCATCCCAACACATCTCATATAACATAATTTCCAGGTTAATTACCCTCAAATACAAGTTTTAAATATGTTACTTACTTCGAACAAGACAAATCAAATGTCGAGCAAGCCAAAAAATACTCTACTAATTTCATCCCGCGCGAATCAACCTTCCAACGGCTCGAAACTAGCCAAAAGCAACTCAAAAATATCAAATAATGCCATGGGAAACAAACCCAAGCGATAAAGGTCGAATTTTTAATCAAATATTCAAAGTTAGCCAAAAATTCAATTCGAGCCCTCACGTCGAAACCCGACAAAACTCACAAATTCTCCTTGGAATACGAGTCCAACCATACTAATTTCATCCAAATTTGACTTTGAATCGATATTCAAAACTCAATTATTCACTTTAGAAACATTTTTTATAAATATCCCCAATTCTCCAATCAAAATATGAATTAATTCACAAATTAACTACTATAATCATGTTAAAATACAAAAACTGAGGTACGATACTTACCCCCATGAAAAGACGATAAAAACTCCACAAAAAACACCTCAATTGGAGCTCTAGAACTCATGATTTGCTCAAAATACCAAAAGAATGTGTGAGCACGTGATTTTTGCCCTAAGTAAATTATTCCTAAAATCCAAACAAAATGATTTTTCTTTATTTTTTTTTTTGATATTTGTTGCATTTTGTGTTAATTAGTTTCATAATAAAATCATAAAAAATAATAATACAAAATATGCATTTATATTAGGAATTTAATTTCAAATGGGTATTAATTCATTTTTAGAACAATTTAAAGAAAATTACAGAAAATAGTTCATTTTAGCATTTTAATTAGAAATTATTAAAAAATAGTTATCAATTTTAGGCTTTAATTAGTTGGATTAGTCTAAATTTTTAATTTTATAAATCTGAAAAATAATAATATAAATTTGGAAGTAGAAAAATAAAAAAATACAAAAATAAAATAAAAAATGAGAAAATAAAATACAAAAGAAAAAATTGGATTGTTAAAATATTTTGGGCTAAATACCCCAAGCCCAAACCAAAAATACCTCAGGCCCTGGTACATGATCCGGTCTGTCTCATATACAGTCCAAACGACGCCGTTTGAAGGTTTTAATCTCAGCCCTTGATCACTGATGATCTAACGGCCATGGGTTTGATTTCATTAAATAAAACGGCGTCGTTCAAAATACCCATCCAATCTCAACCGTCAAAATATTTTAATCCAACGGTTGGTTTCAAACGTTATTCTTTTAATATCATATACAAAATTAAAATCAGAAAATATTTTCCACCCTTTCACCCTTCGTCTTCCTCAGCCGCCCCCAGTTTCCCACCGACCCCGCCGGAACCCCACCGGCGGGAAACACGACTCACATCAACCGCCCCTAAAAATACACCACAGGACCGCTTTAAGTCCCTAAATTCACCCCTCTACTTCTTTTCCTTCGAATCCCTCTCTAGCTTCTCGAATATTCAAAAACGTGTCGCCGAAACCCTAATTCCGGCGAACACGACTTCACCCAAACTAACCAAAAATCACACCACAGTTTCTCCTTGACACCCTCAACCCTATTCTGAAGATCTTGAACCTTAAAAATCACTGGAGCGGCTCGAATCAGAATTTGAAGTTTCTCCGGTGAC